>PVKM010005608.1:0-47222 GCA_004027735.1 Carollia perspicillata
ACACCATACACAAAAATAAACTGAAGGTGGATAAAAGACTTAAATATAAGCCAGAACACCATTAAAGTCCTAGAGGACAACATAGGCAGGAAAATCTCAGATATTTCACACAGCAACATTTTTACTGATGTGTCCCCTAGAATAAAAGTCATAAAGGAAAGAATAAACAAATGGGATCTCATCAAAATAAAAAGCTTCTGCACAGCCAAAGAAAACAGCATTAAAATAAAAAGAGAACCAACCATATGGGAAAACATATTTGCCAATGATACCTCACACAAAGGTTTAATCTCCAAAATATATAAAGAACTTGCACAAATCTACTCTAAGAAGACAAGCAAGCCAATTAAAAAATGGGCAAAGGACTTGAATAGACGCTCTCCAAAGAGGACATACAGAGGATCCAGAAACACATGAAAAGATGCTCAATATCACTAGCCATCAGAGAAATGCAAATTAAAACCACAATAAGATACCACTTTACACCAGTCAGAATGGCCATCATAAACAAAGCAACAAACAACAAGTGTTGGAGAGGTTGTGGAGAAAAGGGGACCCTAGTTCACTGTTGGTGGGATTGCAGACTGGTACAACTACTATGGAAAACAGTATGGAATTTTCTCAGAAAACCAGAAATGGAACTGCCTTTTGACCAGGCAATTCCACTGCTAAGATTATATCCCAAGAACCCTGAAACACCAATCCAAAAGAACCTATGCACCCCAATGTTCATAGCAGCATAATTTACAATAGCCGAGTGTTGGAAGCAACCTAGATGCCCATCAGTAAATGAATGGATCAAAAAACTACGGTACATGTACACAATGGAATTCTATGCAGCAGAAATAAAGGAGTTCGTACCCTATGCCACAGCATGGATGGAACTGGAAAGCATTATGCTAAGTGAAATAAGCCAGATGGTGAAAGACAAATACCATATGATCTCACCTTTAACAGGAAGCTGAGCAACTAAACAAACAAGCAAGCAAAATATAACCAAAGACACTGAAATAGAAAACAGGCTGAGAGTATCCAGAGGGGAGAGGGGAGGGAATTTCAGGGTAAAGGGGAAGGGGTCACAGGAACAAATATAAAGGACACATGGACAAAACCTAAGGGGGGGGTGGAAATGGGAGAGAGGAGGGGAGCACTAGGGGGATGGACTGGGATGGGACTAAAAGACAGAAAAATGTACTTGAACAACAACTAAAATAAAAAATTTAAAAAAAGAAAAAAGAAAGAAAGGTGGGTAGGTGTTAGATCTTGAAGCATCTTGGAATGAAGCTTTTATTTTATACTATCATCAGTGAGAAGAATTTTCAATAAAGAACTGACATTATTGATGGATGGGGATAGTTGAGAATAGAGGTGGGAGACCAGTAAGACAGAAGTTGTTAATCAATATTCCAGAGCCATCATCAGGACCAAGGAGGAGGTAACAGATTGGGATGCTCAGGAGACTCATTTGATGGCCTTTGAAAATGACTGGAGGTGGGGTACAGAAGAAAAAGGGAGGTGGAGGAATATAGACTGACCTCAAGGCTTATAAGTTAGGAAACTGGGTGAAAGGGTCAGAATACCAAGACACTCCTTGTCTTTCAGATTCCAGCACATAATCACCAACAGATCTGACTCATGAATAATAACTTGGGATTCTTGAATCACCAAATCACTGGTATTTTTAGAATTTTACATTGTTATAGCCAAAGAGGACACTCTGTAAAGACAAAAAAAGTTGCAAGAATAAGTATTTATCAAGTCATAACCTCTCCCAAACATCTCCTCCTTCATGACCTCCCACCCCAATTCTGTAGCCAAAGCAATAATAGCCACCATGCATTATGTCATTGCCATCTACAACCAAATATCTACATAACCACCAAAGGGCAATGAAAATGGCCTTAAAGACACAGAGTAGTAAATATTTTCCCATTAGCACCAACCACACTAATCTTAACATAGAACAATTAACATTCTTAACCTCATAGTTATGCTATAACCTCTGCATGTCTTGCAGGGTTAGATTGATGAACAGCATGGGAGAAATAAGCAACGATAGTCAGCTGGGCAGTGAGACCCCTCTATCTTGACTATTGGGTGGAAGCAATCATAGAACTTGGATTTGATTGCCACTGATCTAGCCAGTCCCCAGACAGAAATCATCTAATTCAACTGCTCTTTCTCTGGGCCTCCAGGAAGTGAGCCTTTGAGTGAGAGAAAAGCTGCAGCAATAATAACACAGCAGGCAGAGTCATTTTCATTTATATCTCATTATTCTGTCCATCACTAGGCAACCATTCTCTGTGCTTAAAAAGACACATCTTTCTACATTGTAACACCTTATTCTTTGAAGTAACTGCTCTGATTTGCAGTGTGCTAAGGGATATCCATTCTATTTATTTCTGTTTAGGTCAACCGCAATAAAGACAAAGCTATTTTGAACCTCTAGGCTGGTTTAGAAGCATCCGTGTGTTCTCCTAGATAGCATGGATCACAAACATCATTGCAATTGCCTATTTGCTTGTTCACTTCTCCCTCTAGAATGTGAGTTCCTAGAGGTCAGGTACTATGCCCTACCTATGTTTGTAGCCACATTCTCAGCACCTAGCTGAGGACCTGGCTAATATTCCTAACTATTAAACGAATGGACAGATGAATGACTGGCCAAATGAATGAATGAATGAATGAATGTTTTCCTGAAATTCAGGCTTTGGCAATTGAAAGTGTGATTATTTTGTTTAAAGAGCAGGTCAGGTTAATAGACTTGGCCAGGGAGAATTAAGCAAAATGTAAGATACAAAGGATTCAATGCAGCAGCCCCTCTGATTGCAGAGGTCTGACATTTATAAACCAGGTGCCAGCTGCAGAGGCAACTCATGTTGCTCTTCTTGCTAGAAATATCATGTGGCAGAGACCCACCTAAGGGTCTCTGAACATAAGAATCACAATGACCAAGGTGGCTTATTATTGCACAGGCAACGGATGGGAGCTCTCTCCAAGTAACTATTTGTGTTAAGTTGTGTTCCCTAGAAGCAGAGTCTGAAACAAGGATTCGTGTCCAAGTAATTTATTAAGGGTGTGCTCTCAGGAGAAAGGGAGTGAAGAGAGTAGAAAAGGAAAAATGCCAGGATATGAGCTCAGCTGGAGAATGACTGAGTTTGATCACCCTGAGCTTTGGTGTTGGTCTCACCTTAAGGCAAGGAAGTTAACCCTTTGTCTCTGCATAAGGGTCAGTCATGGGCTGCAGGCTATCTGCTGGGGGCAGGGAACCATAATCACCTAGTGAGCACATTTTTTCAATGGAAGATAATTCTCTGGCAAAGGAGGCAGCTGTGAGCTGTTGGTACTCAATAGCCAGAGCTGGGGGATAAGTGCAGTGGCTGGTAAAAGTATTAGGAACATGGTACCAACATCATCTACTAGAATTGGATAATATGAAATAATGTTGATTATAGTAATGACTGCTGTTTACTGAGTACATACTAAGTGCTGTGCCAAATATATGTACATGTATATGTATGTATACACATGTGTATATAGAAATATATGTATATGCATGTATACATGTGTATATAGAGATATATACATATGGTACTTAAAATACAGCCATTAAATAGGCAATATACAACCATTTCTATTGGACTGATGAAGAAACTCAAAATAAACCACATTTCACACTTGGAATATTTTTATTCTGTGTCAGCACGTTTATGAATAAAATCAGGATGTTGAACAACCAATTGGCCTGACTTCCAGCACTCCTCACAGCTCTCCAGCCCTGGGATTCCTTCTTCTGATCATCTCCCTGCTCACGACTGCATCCTTTGTAGGAGACTGGGAGGGCCAGTGTGATGTATCTACTTGGCCAGGCTATAGCCCAGTTATTCAGTCAAACACCAATATACATCATGCTGAGTGAAGTAAGTTAGATGGAAAAGGGCAAGAACCATATGATTTCACTTACATATGGGATATAAAATAAAAAGCAGCTAATGAACTAATAAAACAGACAATAGAATGGTGGTTATCAGAGGGGAACAGGGGTATGGGGAGGGTGAAGACAGTGAAAGGGGTAACAGAAGAAGATTAGACTTCGTGTGGTGTGGACATGGTGGAGAATACAGATGTTGTATTACGAAGTTGTACACCTAAAACTTATATAATGTAATTAACCAATGTTGCCCCCAATAAGTTTAATTAAAGTAAAAAAAAAAAAAGAAACCTCACTAATGTAGATGTTGCTGTTGAGGTATTTTGTAAAGTGATTAACATCTACTTAAATTGATTTTAAGTAAAGATCATGTTATCTTTAATAATCTGGGTAGGCTTCCTCAAATCATTTGAAAGGCCTTTAGAGTGAAACTGAGGTTTCCCTGGGGAAGAAGAAATTCCACCTATGGGCCATAGCATCAGCCCTTGCCTGAGAGATTTTAGCTTGCCTCTGGCCTGCCTTTCATATTTCAGGCACTTCAGCTGCCCTCATAAACACTTAATCCAATTCCTTGAAATAAATCTGCCTGTGTCTCTTTCTCTGTATCTCTGTGTATTTATGTATTCTACCACTAGTTAAATTTCTCTTAAGAACCCTGAATGACACTAGGACCCCCCATGTTCTTTATTCCTTGTAATACCAGCTAGTGTGTATAGTTTTGTATCTTGTGGTATGTATAATTATGGCTCCCATCTGGATTACAATAGGCAGATGAAGCATGTGTTTAAAGAACCAGTAAAACAAGAGCACAAAAACATGAGAAAAGTTCATCTCGATTCAGTTAACTTGTCCAGGATTCCACAATCAGCAAATCTAGAATTTTTATGTACATGTTTCACACTATGTTTTTTTAAATTTTGGTCTGTTATGATGGGGAGGGGCCATATCTTTTCTTATTAGGGCCTGTAAAAGCCTTCCTCCGGGTCTGTATGTTCCCAAGTAGAATGTAGGTTCCATGAGGTCAGAGGCCAAGTCTTGGTTTCTTTGTGACCTTGAGTACCTGCATAGTGCTTAACAGAAAATCACATATACAATTCTAATAAATAAAATTGACCTATTGATTCTTCTTTTGTTTTATTCTTCAGAATATGACACCTCTTGGAAAGGGGAAACAGGCCCAGAAAAAATGTAGATTTATTTGTTTTTAGGCAAACTGATTTACTATCTCTAAAAGAGAGGCTGCTCCCTCAATATGGTTAGAGGTTCATGATCTGAAAAACACTCTGGAGCTTAGCCCTTCTCTTGTTTCTGCTGTAGGTGGGGGTCCACGTGACTGTTTTGCATCAGTCTGTGCACGAACGTGTACTTTAAGACAGATTCATTTTCATAACAGTACATAGGAAGGCTGTGCCAAGGCAGAAATAAGCATAGCTGGCAGTGAAAGGAATTAAAAGGGACTTTTGCTGAGACTCAGAGTCTAGACTCTTTCTTGGATACAACTTGATTAGTGGTGTGATGTATAAATAGTAGGTATCCAATAGATCTATGATCATATGTTGGCTGACTCTTGGCCTCTGGATTATTGACACCCTTGGTCGAGAAAGTAGGGAGAGTTCCTGGTCCAGGGCAGAGCTCTTCTTGAGGGCACCTAGGGAGTTCTTTCATTTACTGCCTTTCATAGAAATGATTTGAAAACTACCATGACAATTACCCCAGAGGAAGATTGTGTGTATAAAATCTGAGGGTGTTGAATATTCAGAGTTGTTCCAAGAAAATGCACAATACTCCAGATAAGGACAGATGTTCACCATTAACTAAAGGTTGGCCAAGTTAAGCACCAAGTAGGAGCTGCTTATTGCAGTGAACACTTGGTCTGAACACTTTCCTCAATGGTCTGAACCTTCCTTTGGCCATTGAACAATACTTTCTTGAATACAATCTGGAATAGTGATGTGAAGTGTACACAACAGGTGTCCATTAAATTTGTGTTCATGTAAACTGAGACTTGATCCATGGAATATATAAATACCCTTGATAGAGAAAGTAGGGACAGATTCAGATCCTAACACAAATAACTCCAGCTTCACTTTAGGTGAGCACTTATAACTTGAAAAGAGAAAACATAAATTAATTATTTAGATCATAAAGGAGGGACTTCAAGTTGAGTCCAAGCTGTGATTTTGTAACTTCTATTAACCTGAGAGTGCACCCTGGAGTCTCTCATTCCCAGCCAAAGTAAGTGTATATGTATATGTATATGTATATGTATATGTATATGTATATGTATATGTATATGTATGTGTATGTGCATGTGCATGTGCATGTGCATGTGCATGTGCATGTGCATGTGCATGTGCATGTGCATGTGTGTGTATTAAATGTAGCTTGACATTACAGAAATAGAGGCTGGGTTTCAAGTCCCCCCAAAAATGTTGAGGAAGACTACCAGAATAAGCAGAGTAAGAGGATCAAATTATAAAACAGCTGTGTACAGTAGTGCCCAAAAGGCACTGAAAAAAGAAAAGAAAGAAACATGAAAGTAGAGAGGGTAAAATGGACTCCATCTCCAATATGTCCCTGGAAGCTTCTCTTTTAATTCCACTAATTAAGCCAGTTTCCCACTTGTCTCTCTGCTTCCTTCCTTCCATCCAGTCCCCTCCACATTGGCCAGACTGAGTCACTTTATGCCCTCTCCCCATGTGAAGCCTTTGATGTGAAAAACCATATCTTTCACAGGACACTCAGAACCTTCCAGGCTCTCCCCAGCCACATTCCCTCACTATGCCTTGCTCTCTATATATTTTTTGTCACCCAGAAGTCTTTCTTGGTCTTTTAACTACTATATCTTCCAGCCTCCAGCCATGAAATGCCCTCAGCAAACCTTTCAGAAACTCACCAACCCCTCCAGGCCCAATTCTAATCTGGGTCCCATCTCCTCAGGCTGAGTACACCAGTCTTTCCTTAGTGCTTCCTTAATATTTTCTACTCTATTTAGAAAGTATATTCATACCTTAATTCTCACCAGAGTGTGAGCTCCTCAAAGCCACAGGCAGTAATTTATTCTTTTTTAATTTTTTAAATTTCATTTTAATTGTTATTCAAGTACAGTTTTCTGTCTTTTACTCCCATTCCAGTCCACCCTCCCAGTGCTCCCCACCTCCTTCCCTTTTCCACCCCCCTTAGTTTTTGTCCATGTGTCCTTTATACTTGTTCCTGTTATCCCTTCCCCTTTTCCTCTGAAATTCCCTCCCCTTTCCCTTCTGGTTACTGTCAGCCTGTTTTCTATTTCAATGTCTTTGGTCTTCAAAATATACAAAGAACTTACATGACTCCACTCCAAGAAGATAAGCAACCCAGTTAAAAAATGGTCAAAGGACTTGGATAGACATTTCTCCAAGGAGGACATACAGAGGATTCAGAGACACATGAAAAGATGCTCAATATTGCTAGCCATTAGAGAAATGCAAATTAAAACCACAATAAGATACCACTTTACACCGGTCAGAATGACCATCATAAACAATGCAACAAACAACAAGTGTTGGAGAGGTTGTGGAGAAAAGGGGACCCTAGTTCACTGTTGGTGGGATTGCAGACTGGTACAACTACTATGGAAAACAGTATGGAATTTTCTCAGAAAACCAGAAATGGAACTGCCTTTTGACCCAGCAATTGCACTGCTAGGATTATATCCCAAGAACCCTGAAACACCAATCCAAAAGAACCTATGCACCCCAATGTTCATAGCAGCATAATTTACAATAGCCGAGTGTTGGAAGCAACCTAGATGCCCATCAGTAAAGGAATGGATCAAAAAACTATGGTACATGTACACAATGGAATTCTATGCAGGAGAAAGAAAGAAGGAGCTTCTACCCTTTGCAACAGTATGGATGGAACTGGAAAGCATTATGCTGAGTGAAATAAGCCAGGCAATAAAAGACAAATATCATATGATCTCACCTTTAACAGGAACCTAAGCAACAAAACAAACAAGCAAGCAAAATATAACCAAAGTTTATTCTTTTAAAAAACTGTCAGTGTCTCGTTTGATGCTTGTCACTTAACAGGTCTTCAGGAAATAAAGTTCGACAAATGAACCAATTAATCAGTTAAGCAACAGAGATCTCTAATCCCTACCTTCAACTCCCACTCAGGTATTTCTTTCAAGCATCCTCCATTTCACTGCTGCTCTGAAAATTGACACTCATTGACTTGTAAGTTTGACTTACACCACTGCCTCCTATCTCCACGTATTCCAGGTACTCCCAATGCCTTCCATGCATAATTTGTACTTATACTGCAGAAAATAAGCTTTTCAAAGACAATATAGCACCAAGTAATAAATATGGGATGTCTAATAAATACTGTTTAATTATATTGATGATTTGTGATTTTTTCTGCCATTCAATTCTGTGCTTTGATAAAAGAGATAATGGCATTAACAAATAAAATAGAAACAGACTCATAAATACAGACAGCAGACTGACAGTTATGGGGGATGTTATGAGGGCTAGATGAAAATGGTGAAGGGATGAAGCAAAAAAAACCCAAAAGAAGAAAACTTGTAGACATAGACAACAGTGTGGTGATTGCCAAAGGGAAAGGGGAATGCAGGGAGGTAAAAGAGGGTATAGGGAGGACAAACTGTGATGCAAGGGGACTTGACTTGGGGTGGTGAACACACAATACAATGTACAGATGATGTGTTATAGAATTGTACATCTGAAATCTACATAATTTTGTTAACCAATGTCACCCCAATAAATTCAATAAAAATAAAAATAATTTATTTTTTTTAAAAAAGAGATAATGACACATTATCAAAATCTGACTCTGAATTCTAGGGATATTCACTGTTAGAGGGTTGAGAACCTGGCTCCACTCATTACCTTCCTGCAATTATTCACCGTCCTCTGTTGGTTGGTGGCCTCAGCTACCCAAGGACCCCATCACAGCGCCATTTGGCAGAGAGGGTCTGATTAGTGACCTCTGGAAGGTGCAGCACTTGAGCCCAAAGAAAAGCAAGAAACAGGCCGTCGCATTCCTTCCCAGCCTCCAAAGACCCTGCCTAGTAGGAATTAGAGATTGGGAAGTGCTGCTCAACCCTTCAGAATACACAGACTCGTTTGCAACTGAGGAATAATTAAGCATAAGTTGATGTTCAGAGCAAACAATAATAAACAAGAGCTTTCATTATTGTTGTAGCTCCATAAGCAAGACTATCAAAGTAATTAGAGAATAATTATTGTCTACAGTCAGAGGGGAGAAGTGTCAGAATGAGGCCAACAGAAGCAGTGACATTGTAGATAATTTATTAGATATTGAGTGGCTGTTTTCTCTCTCCAGGCCCTTGTGAGAGAAACGTCCCCAGGGAGCCAGGGCAGCAGGAGCCCAGGACTTGGGAACATAATTGTCTTTTATCTGCTTCCATTTGGGCTTTATCTACTCCTCTGCCTTTCAAGGCAATTTGTGGCAGAAGTGTCCTGGGATGTTCCAGCACTAGGCCATTTCTTCTGGCCTTGCTGGAGGCCCAGGAGCTTGAGGCTCTGCAGAGCCATCTAGCATTTCTTCCTCCTCCCAGGCCTTGGGGCTTGTGCTGGCTGCACTTCTGATAAGACCTGATCTGGCATCTCACTAAATTCTTTAGGGCTACAGCCTTGTCTCTTTTCATTCCAGACTGATTTCTTCTGGGCTCTGTGCCTGTGAGATACTTGCAAGGCTAATGATAAACAAGTACAAATGTTGTTTCCTTAAAAGAGAATCAAAGGGCTTACAAGTTTTTCAAGGACCCTGCATATTCACTCACCCATCCATTCACCCACCTGTCCACCCATCCATCCATCCATCCTTTCATCCATCCCCCATTCACCCATATATTCATACGTACATTCATTAACATCCTATTATGCTCAGTCTGCTCAAAGAACAAGGAGATTTTGCCATGAGGTAGCTCACACTAGAAAGGAATACAGACTAGAAAGCACAGAAGCACTACCAGGCACTTAGAAGAGATCTTTTCCTTCTGCCATCAGGCAGGGAGCCCTAAAGAGATATGAAGATACCCAGACACTCCCAATGACAAATGAAGAGTTTATACAATGAGTTCAGTTTTCCAGGAAGATTTAATAAGTAAAATCCACTGTTGCTGGTGGTTGGTCATAGAGAAAACATCCTAAAACCTATGGTGGTCAGCAAAAGCTGGTGGTTACCAGAGGCATTTAAGGATCTCTATCTTGTCTGTGTTTTCCCTCACCAAGTTCCTTATCTTCTCTCCTACACACACACACACACACACACACACACACACACACACACATACACACACACTCCTTCCATTTGACCCAGCCATAACCAGGTAGAGAAGCTTTCTGACAATGAGCCCTCATACCTTTGGTGTCCTTAAGTTCTGTCTTCCAGGGCCTGGTGTACCTGGTGAGACCTCAGAAACCTCAGAACCCACATAACCTGGAGGCCTCTCCAGAGTCAACCATCTCCATCACTGTTCCTGTCCCTGTCTTCCTTGCATAAGGACGCTGGGGTGCATGTGTGATCACAGGTCAACCAGTGACTATGCATGTGGAGGGTTCATCCACCCTTGCATCTTCGAGGCCCTGAACAAACCATAAAGCTTTTCAAAAAGCAATCAATGTTGAATATTCAAGTATCTTCTTATTAAAATATTCTTCTCTGTGTTGCTCTTACATTCATCCAGTCACAAATTCAGTTTTGGATGTTTATTAAGCACCTACTATGTGCCAAGCAATATGCTTAACCCAGGTGTCATGGACTCTTCCTTAAGGATATTTTAATCCTGTATCATAAAATTAATTTTAGGGGTTTGTGTTAATGTTGTGTGTTCAAATCTTGGGGTGAGTAGAAGAAAAATGCCATCTTATATTTACACAAGTGATTTATTTGTTTTACAAAGCATTTTAAAATCCTTTCGTTGAGACCTCTCACTATTGAGAAAGTAGGGTCATACTCATTCCCATTCCAGAGGACCAAGTAAGGCAATGTAATTTTAAAATTGAGGTGTGAGGTGTGTTTTCTCTGCAGCAAGCACATGCGAGCTCCTATGCTTACCTTGAAACAGCGCTGGGTGACAGATGGCATCAATGCCACTCTGCTACTCCTCTGCATTACTATCGCTTTGTGAATTCATTTTCCTTCTTTCCCTTCTTTCACTCTCCCATTTGCTACTTTCCCCTGTCCCTCCTTCTGATGACTTTATCAACCATGCACGCATACCTTAGGCATTGCTTCAATGGTGACACTTAGCACTAAAAAGGTTTATTTCCTTTGCTCCAAGTCTGGATCAAACCCAAACTCCAGAATGTCACAAAGAAGGAGGGGAGGCACAAGGACTGGCCTAGACTCAGTGTTCCTCAGCTGTTGACAACTCTAGTCTACTCCTGAGGCCAGGAGTCAAACCAGCAGCTCAGCCTGGGACATCTACAAGGAAGAATCCAGGAACGGTGCAGTACTGCTTTGACTGGTTGAAGGAGAAGAGCTTCAAAGATACACTCAGTTGTGTGCAGGTCAGACAAAGGTATGGAAATGGAGCCAGGGCTTTCTGCTTAGGGTTTTGCATTATTTCAAAGTCAGGAAGCAGGAGCAGAAAGACAGTGCTTGTTTTTCACCCAACACACACAGAAAAAAGCCATTTTTTTCCCAATATTAGTTCCCCCAAACCCATTCCCCAGGATGGCAGTGAATCTTGAGTGGCCCATATTTATTTTGGCAGAAGAGGAAAAGAAGCCGCAGGCCCTAAATGTCAAGGTGAGGAGGAGTGTGTCCTGTCCAGAAAGGTTGACAGGAATGTTCTCTGGGGTACACCAAGTAACTGAGATCTTCATGCCTGGAGGGACCAGGAACCAGTTCAAGTGGGAGGTGTCAGGAATGCAAAGTCATCTGTAGACTCAGCACAATAAAAATGTCAAAAATGAGACAGGAAATAACGTGAGGATAAGAATGCCTTCTGTTTTGTGGGAGGTGGGTTATGAAATGTTAGAAGCACACATTTGCTTTCATGTGTTTGCTTGGTTGCTGTCTGCTGACACCCAGGATGACTGATGAGAAGGTGGCATCTGAGAACCTGTTCCCACCCTGGGGAGTTCTGGTTCTGCCTTCCATGCTTCAGAGATTCTCCTGCAGCTGCATTAAGAGGAACTTAGAGAACAAGTGGATTCAACCTGAGCAAGGAAGGTGGTGAGCATTTATAGTGCTGCTTACTGGGCCTGAAAAGTAGTGAGGAGTAGCCAAGGCTGTTCCTTTTCAAAATCCATGTGGTTGCAACAGGAGATAAAACACAAAAACTCCAGCTTACTTCGACTTGGCATCATTTTTAAAGACACAGAGCTCAGCCCTGCTGAGCCATGCAGCCTTGCCTTGCCATACAAGCAAATAAAAACAGCACTTACAGCCTCCCAGACCCCAGCCACTCTAGTGCAAGTCCATGCCAGTTTCCAACTCTTGCCCAGCTGGGAGGACTAGGACTTGCCTTTGCTGTTTGACATCAGCCCTGCTGAAGCACAGCATGGGGGAATGGAAAAAACTGGAGCAGATGTCAGGAATTTGAGTTTTCTTGTCCCAAGTCCACCAGTAATTTACTTAGTTGACTTTAAGGAACTTAACTAAACTTTTTGGAACTTAGTTTCCCCATTGGTAAAATCAGAGTAATAATACCTGTCCTGTTTACCTCCAAGAGTTGTGGCAAGTCTCTTAGGAGCCACTTCATGAACCTAGAAGCACCTTCAAATGTAAGGATGCTTATTGCTCGGCCTGGGCCTGTTGTTGGGGTCTTGCTGGCTGATTCCTCAAGGCCACTCTTCCCCTCACTCCCACCTACTGGGAAGAGAGAATATTCTTTGGGAAGAGAGAATAGTCTCTGGTCTAGAGGGAACCAGGCTGTTGTCCTGGCAGGCCAAGTGTAGGACCAGGTCACTCCCAGGGTCACACAGATGGGTCTTCTGGGGACAAGTGAGCAGGCCTGTTCACTGCCTGTGTGGTGCCTAGCCCCTTCTGTGTCTTCATTTAGCAAACCTTAAAACTCTATGCACAGTGGCACAGTGGGGCAATGCAACTCCCCCAACGCATGAATAGGAACCAGGAAAAACACCAGCTATAATGTTTAACATGTGTAATAATGGCCCCTATGATGTCAACAGAGATGCAACTGTCAGTTGGATCCAACGCCTCTGCTAAACCCAGAAGTACATGCTGATCATCCAATGAGGACTGCCCTGAAGGGTGAACTCAATGCCTTAGGGTTGGGAAAAACTAACAATCTGGAAGAGAACTTAAGGTTTATCACACAATCAGATACTGTCGATAATGCTCAAGTCTGTAAAAATGGTAACAATATCCATTGTATTATTCAATGTAGGTCCAGCCATGGTCCTTGGCAAGTAATGACTGAGGAAGGGGTTGCTGAGCCCTTATACCCAGGCTCCGAAATAAAAGTTCTTATCGTCATCCAGTTAAAAACAATGAAAGCAAACCTGCTCTTTGTCAGAAACATGTTGTTGGTGGGATAGAGACTTGAAAGAGACTCTAAACTGTTCCCAGAATAAATTCCCATGTAAATCCAAAGAATGCTAGTGGAAAGAAGCCACTGCTCATTCTTTCTTTTAAGCCAGATAATATCCTTCTGCCGGAACAGAGCTGTTCTTGGCACTTGGACCTAAATATGAGGAGGGAATCAAAACATGATGCCTGAGAAAGGAATACATAAGAAATCTGAAGGCAGGGACATGGTGAGAAATAACAAAGAAAGATGAGTTGGTGGCAGGAACAAAGATTAACTGTACCAGAGGAGATGGAGCATTGGCTGTTGGAACAAGGGACCAGCTATGGCAAGCCCTCGGAAGTGCAGCTGGGTCAGCTGCGCTGCAGAGACACATGTGTCCTTTGCCTCCGCTCTGCAGGCTTGGAGGAAGGTTCTTGCCCAGCCATGGTTGCCCCAGGTCAGGCTTCAGGGAGCTGAGCCCCCAGCTCCTACTGATTCTTGTACCAATTCTGGAAGGACACTGCATGACCACATCAGTAAGGATTCATCCTGTGACATAACAGATCAACACAGAAAAAAGTGAAACCTGGCAGGGAGAGTATTCTCATCCCTCCACCTTCAGTTACACCAGAATCACCTCTGCAGAACTTTGTCAAATTTGACAAATGACAGAACCATTTGGAAGAATTTCTTTGCTGGCAAAGGAAAGTCGATGATTGGCCAAAAGCATCCTGCCACAGTTCTTTGCACTAAAACTCTACATGGCAGGCTGAAACACCAGATTCCTTTCCTCTCCTCATATCTAATCCCCTAGTGCTCATGTGCAAAGTCCTCAAGTCAACAGCATTTGGATAACAATGAAGTTTTCTGCTGTAACAAAAACAAATCCACCAAAACACTATACATTCCAGGTAAAGGCATCATGTTATCTACACAAGTCATCAGCCAGAGACAGCTATACTCACCCAGCTCTACTGAACTCATAGAACACTCATCTCTACTAATACCCACTACTTATGAAAATCACCTTTCCCCAAGTGACTCAAAGCTGTTTCCAAGCTGCTGGCTCAGTCCTCATCATAGAGCACCAGGTATGGAAAAAGGAAGAGTACACATAATCATCTGCATTTGATATAGGGAAACTGAGGCTTAAACAAGCCCTAAAGCAAAATATAAAGATATTTATGAGTCCTGCACTGTCCATGGAAAAGCCAAAATGAGCTATTCTGAATCCTATGCAGACCATCGTCTTGCCCAACAGCTTCTTGCAGTTCATGGCACAGTCTCAAAACTGATGAACCAAAATGCAATCTCACTGAATTTTATGCTTCATAACCAATTTCTCTCCCCTCATTACATCTCTGACTCTTGCTCTATCACTCTTCCAATTTGATTGGCTCTTTTTTTTTTACTTCAGCAGCCTTTTGTCCCTCTTGTAATTTGTACCTGCTCCTAGTTCTGACAGTTACCTTGTTCCTGACATTTAAGCTTTTATTGACCGTTGCATGATCCTGATATTTCTCCCACTTTGAACCTCTACCACTCCTTTCCCTTACCTGACCACAATCCATACACCTTGATCCCCAGAGGTAGGATGGATTGGCAATAGGATAAAGATCAGGGATGGGGTGAAGCTGAAAGTTGGAGTATAAAATTTCCATTTTACTCATCATTTATTTTTTGCGAGCTGAACATTTATTAGCTGATTTTTTGGGGGGCAAATCAAAATATCTTCATGTCAAAACAGCTGCAAAAAGTGGCTTTGTCAAAATAGCTGCTTCCAAAGAACTGAAATTCTAGATGTCACCTGCTTCTGGCACTTGACTTTGGTCCTCCATTGTGTGACCTTGCATTCTTTATTCTGTGTGTGGTTAATCAGAAGAGGAGCCAGCACCAGGACCCCTTTTTATCTTGTTGTTCCAAGTGAGAACTATGTAGGTGTCACAGATAAAACTGGTCCAGAAGACAAGCAGGATGCTAATGGCATGGCCACGTGTTTCCACCACCCGGGAGCCAGGCTGACATCAGTCGTTTCCCTAGCCTCCTTCAACCCCCATACACCCACGAGCTCTTGTTGGGTCAGAAATGCAAATCTTTGACGGTGCCAGACAGCCAGATGATGTTGGGGGAGAAAAGAAGGAAAGAGAAAAAGCAGATTCTATATTAAGCACAAGTCTCATTTATAAAAATAAAAACCCTAGCAACGTACTCAGCTTCCCTCTGTGATGTAACCTCTGTGGCTGGAGCTGGGGATGACACAGCTTCCAGAGAGCCCCATTACCTGGCCCCTCCACATGTGTAGTACTCATCTGGAGAGTGCTGACAATGGCACTTCTACTCAAGGCCAACCAAGAGCCAGACTCCAAAGAACAGAGAGGAGCCAAAGCTCCCCAAAGTTAATGAGGCCCCTAGACACCTACAGACTCTTGGCAATAAGTAACACAACTGAAGCAAAAGCAGAGGAAGTTCTTTGGGCTGCTGTATTGAAACATAAACCTCTCTTTGAGGCCAAGTCTTCTACGTATACTACTGAATGTCCAGAACCCAGCTTAGCACATGGCACCCACAGGGCACTCAGTAACTATATGAGAGAAGACTGGATGGAGATATGAAGGAATGGATGGATAGATGTTGCCATCCCATCATTGCTGCTTCACAAACTCTCCTCCCTAAATGGAGTAAAGTCCAGGATCTGAAAAGAAGCATAATCTCCTGATTATGACATTCCCCAAAAAGGCAATGTGTCCCTGGGCTGGATGTTCAAACTTTAGGTGTCAATTGTGGTCCAAACCTGGGAGGTAATTAGAAGGTATAGGATTTTGTAACCCAGGTTCAGGTGGCTTGGCCAGTACACATGGGAGGAGCAGAGGACATGGAATGTGCACTTGGTAACAATTGTGCTCCTGAACTTCTCTCATTCTTTAGGCAACATCATCTCCAAGGGTGAAGTTAAGCCAAGAAGTTGCAGGACAAGATGGAATATGAGCTTCTGGTCTTTGTCCTGTTCAGAAATAAAGAGTGGGAGGCCACAATGCCTTTGGAGACTCAACAGGTCACACACATCAGAAATGGACCACAGTCCAGAAGATTTGATCCCATCACCAACACTTCTGAGCTGAGACCAGAGCAATCCCGACACAGTCCTCAGAATACTGGAAATCAAGTAACCCTCTGAATCCCATGAGGATCCTGGTGAGGCTGCAAGGGACAACCTTGACTGCTGGGAGCAGTTGCTTCTGAGAGGTTCTGCATACTCCCTAGTGACCAGAGTGGTGGAAGACAGCATCTTATAATATTATAACACTTCTAATATTATATGCTTGTATGTTTGTAACTGCTTCTCCTGCTTTACAATTTCTCAAAAAGTGCTAGAATTCTAGAATGCACAAGGAACCTTAGGGGCTCACATTGTCCATCTACTCTCCATTTTGCAGCTGGAGGCATGGGGTCACAGAAAGTTTAAGAGCCCACTCAAGGTCAGGATGACTTTCATTCATCCTGTTTTTGGCTCCTCTCACAGCCTGGCAGTGTCTGCCCTCCAGTTGGTCCTTGAGGGCTCCAATTCAAACTATGTGTTTCCCTCCCTCCATAGTAGCCCCATGACCCCCACTTTTGAATGAGTAACTACTACTTAAGCTAAGTGTGTTATAGACATTGTGGGGGGCAGGAAGCAGGAGCAGGGTAATCGGTTGAGAGCAAGCAGTTATTAAAGAGTGGCATTTATGGAGACAGGTACCTCTAGTGATCTAGGTGATGCTTCATCTTAACAGATTACATCTTTTGAATTTACCTTTCATTTTTGAGAAATAGATACACAGTTGTCCCTTGAACAGTGCATGTTTGACTGCGTGGGTCCATTTACATGTGAATTTTTTCAGCAAATGCATACATAATTGTCAATGTTTTTCATTATGATTTTCTTTTCCGTAGCTTACTTTATTATAAGAATACAGTATATAATACATATAACACACAAAAAATGTGTTAATCAACTGTCTATATTGTCAGGAAGTCTTCCAGTTAGCAATAGGCTTTTAGTAAAGTATTTGGAAAAATAGAGATTACACATTGATTTTTCACCACATGGGGGATTGGTGCCTTCAATGCCCACATTGTTAAAGGAGCAACTGTATGATCATTCCACATTTGTAGTTATTTGTATTCATTTGCATTCTCAAAGAATGACAGATTCCACCCATATGACGCATAGATGCACCTAACATAGGTTGCTGTCAAGTTGTTTTAGAAGAACATGGTACAACAGAACTATAGTTTGTTGAGTGACAATTTCTCTACCATTTTCTCTTGTTCCTCTCAGCAGATGATCTTATATCTATTCAGTAAAAAAAATGAGATTATTTTGTTTGAACACCTCCCCCATCTTCTCCAAACCTACTTACCATTGTGAAGAAGAATCTTCTGGTGTGACAACAGCTCTACCTGATAGCAAGACCCAGAGGAGCCAACCATCTTTGTTAGTCCAGGACTAAGAGGGTCCCTAAAACTTTCAGAGCTAAAACTGGGAATGCCCTAGGCAGACTAAGACAACTTGATTGTCCCAGTAGGCCCCATGCCCTCTCCCCAGGGACCTTTCCAAAGGAATAGCAAATCATTATTGAATAAATTGATACAAAATAGTACCAAATTGCTTGTGAGATTGGAAGTGAGAAAGAAAACTGAAATTAATGGATGAAATGTAATTATTTGTTTTTAATGAAGAGATCCATGAATAAGGGGTGAGGGAGAGAATTAGGAGGAGGCGCTCTACTATCCATGTGAGCAGAAAGGAGAAAATTTAAATTTAAGGGTCTATATAAAGATGTAGATCTCATTCATCAGAAAGAAGCTTGAGGGTAAGTTAGGGCAATTCACATGATATAAAAAGCAGACCACAGTAGTGCTTTCCATCTATTTGAACTTCATGGAATACATTTTTTAAAATATAAGGGTGAGCAAAAGTAAGTTTACAATTGTGAGTATATGAAACAGTTTATTATTGGCCTTGGCTGGTGTAGCTTAGTGGATTGAGCATGGGCTGTGAACCCAAAGGGTCTTCTCCGGTTTGATTCCTGGGTTGGGGCACAGGCCTGGGCACAGGCCAGGTTCCCAGTAAGGGGCACATGAGAGGCAGCCACACATTAATGTTTCTCTCCCTCTCTTTCTCCTTCCTTTCCCCTCTCTCTAAAATAAATAAATAAAGTATTTTTAAAAGTCGATCCTTGTATTATTATTCATTAATTATTGTGTTATTTATTATAATTATTATTATTAGCCTACTTTGCCCACCCCTATATGTTATATCTGGAACATGGGGTTAAACTGAAAGGAGAAGCTACTTATGTCCAGAAGTGATCAACTGAGGGACCTCTAGACCACAAAAGTTCCCCAGTGCACTGAAGGCTGAGAGGATCAGCATCTCGGCTCACTTGTAATTCACTGACCTCTTTGAACTATAGGATTACAGCACTCTGGTGGAAACTCACAGGCTTAGGCTCTACTCCATGGCAATTCGGAAATCCACATCCTCCCTAGTTCTCTGGTGAAACTAGCAAAACCTAGGCAGTCAAACTCCCTCTGATGACCCAATATTTCAAAGCTTCCTCAAAGGGTGTTTTCTGCGGTGGCACTGGTGTGGGTTTCTGTTTACATTCCCGCTTCCTTGGTCCAGGTTTATCCCATATGTACAGAGTTGCAAATTGAGCAATGCACCTAATGAGTCTGGGCAGGAAGGAAGTAATCCTAGATCACATTCAGCTTTCATTCAATTTCTAACCTGAAATGAGTTTTACAAAAACATATTGCCAAAAAATTAAAAATTCATAAATTTCTTTTTAATAAATTCAGATAAACTAGCTTTCTTGAAAAATGGGAAAGGGCACGATCCCCACTCCCCACCCTCATGGTCACAGTCACCCAAAACTGAGGACCTAGGTCATGTACTAGATAGGAGTATTGGCTGTCAGGGTTCAAATCCTATGTTTGCTACAGGTAACCATATTCATGAACCTGACCTCTCAAAGTCTTGGTTTTTCATCATTAAAGACAATGTTAACTAAGAGCATTTACTTTTGTTTATTAAAATGGTTAAAATAGTGGCTAGTACATAATAATCATTCATTAAATGTCAGTGATTTTCCTTCCCACCTCCTTACACAAGTAGCTTTCCTATTTTCCTTACCTTCCTAGCCCCAGGAGCATAGTTAGTCTAGATAGGTCAATAAATAGAATCTAGGAACCATGGTGCCTCAAGTCACTAGGTAATAAATAACTCAGTTCTACAGCCTGTCTTCAGTTGATTGGCCCTATTCACAGCATGACACATGTCGCTTCTCCATGTATAAGCTTCTCCTTCATCTTGCTGAAGACCACAATGAAAGCTGACATCAGAGCAAATGACATACACACAGGCAGAGTACACAGACTTCCTTATTAGAGGTTTTTTGATGGAAAAAAATGTGGTCCCCCTCATTGCCCCACACTGTCTCATCTTCTTTCTATTGTAATATTGAGCCTTTCCCAGGCTGCTTTCCAGGTCCCCCAGCACATATTAGGTGAAAATCTTTTGAGTAATTCAGCTAGCAAATCAATCAACAGGAAGACATGAATCCATGGGAAAACAGGGATGATTTCCTCACAGAAAGTTGTTTTTAATAAATCAATTTCTGCTGCTAAGCAACCTTGATGATGTCTCTTCCACAAGCACAGCTAAGCAGAATCTTTGATTGTCTACAGTGGATTAAGTTAAAGACTGTGTGAGTCAGAAAAAGGTACCAGAGAAAGTTTTACTTAGGCTGCAGGTATGTGTAAAACATTGCCTAAGAAACAAAATAGGAGTGGCATGCAGCAGTGATGTATGAGGCACACCTCATTTTACTCTCATTTCGGAATTTGATGCGTATTTGGGGAGTTGGCTGTAAAGGGCTGAATTGTGCACTCATGGCTGAGTGAATAGAGTCATGGTGTGGGAGACAGCCTTCTGATTCTCTCAAAGACTAATAATTAAATTTGTGGCTAGATCTTACACCAGACTAAGGGAGGTCCAGTGGAACTCCCTGGAAGTGAGAAAGACTGCAGCAGATTCAGTGTTGAAACTGTGAAATCCACAGCATGGTCACTATGCTAACAAGATGAGGTGAGCTGTGAGCCAGCCAGTAAGAACAGCTGGAGAGTGGTGTCATTTCCTGTTGCTCCAGTTGCCTGGCTCTGTTGGTAGAGGCATGGCAGGGGCATACTAGTCCCACATCCTTTTTACAAAATTTAACACACTGGCTGGTGATGCCTCCCTTTGCTAAATACATGGAAAATTCTTGGGCATAATTTTCTAAAACTCTAAATATATGTATTTCACCTAATAACTAAATGTGGCTATTTCAGCAAAGCCAATTGGTTAATGTAAAGAATAACATTAGGAGGATGGAATGTTTGTAGTAAGAAGGAGATTACCAAGAAAATTCATCTTCTTTGTCACTTCTTCATCCCCATCTTTTTTATACTCATAAGAGTCTAATTTAAAGTGTTTTTTTAACATTATTTTGTATATTTTATTGATTGTGCTATTCCAGTTGTCCTGATTATTTTCTTCCCTTTATCCCCCCTCTGCTCCAAAGCCCCCTCCCTGCCCTCCAGCATTCCCCACATCCTTAGCTCATGTCCATGGGTCGTACATGTAAGTTCTTTGGCTTAACCATTTCTTATACTATTCTTAACCTCCCCCCATCTATTTTATGCCTAACAATTATGCTTCTTATTCCCTGTACCTTTTCCACCCCCATTCTTCCCCTCCCCCTCCCCATTGATAAACTTCCTTGTGATTTCCATTTCTCTGGTTCTGTTTCTGTTCTAGTCATTTGCTTAGTTTTTGTTTTTTAGGTTCAGTTGTTGATAGTTATGAGTTTGTTTTCATGTTACTATTCATAGTTTTGATCTTCTTCTATTTCTTAGATAAGCCCTTTAATATTTCATAAAATAAGGGCTTGGTAATGATGAACTCCTTGAACTTGACCTTATCTGGGAAGCACTTTATCTGCCCTTCCATTCTAAATGATAGCTTTGCTGGATAGAGTAATCTTGGATGTGAGCCCTTGCCTTTCATGACTTTGAATACTTCTTTCCAGACCCTTCTTGCCCACAAGTTTTCTTTTGAGAAATCAGCTAATAGTCTTATGGGCACTTCTTTGTAGGTAACTCTTTTTCCTCTTGCTGCTTTTAAAATTCTATTGTTATCTTTAATCTTGGGTAACTTAATGATGATGTGCCTTGGTGTGTTCCTCCTCAGGTCTAATTTCTTTGAGACTCTCTGGGCTTCCTGGACATCTATTTCCTTCACCAGACTGGGGAAGTTTCCTTCCTTATTTTTTCAAATAAGTTTTCAATTTCTTGCTCTTCTTCTTCTCCTTCTGGTACAACTATGATTCAGATCTTGAAATGCTTAAAGTTGTTCCAGAGGAGCCTAAGCCTCTCCTCTTTTTTTTTTTTTAATTCTTATTTTTCATTCTGTTCCAGTTAGATGTTTATTTCTTCCTTTTTTCCAAATCATTTATCAGAGTCCCTGTTTCTTTCCCTTCACTGTTGGTTCCCTGTATGTTTTGCTTTATTTCACTTTGGGTAACCTTCATTTCTTCCTTCATTTTGTGACTGAGCTCAATCAATTCTGTGAGCATCCTGATTACCAGTGTTTTGAACTGGGCATCTGATAGGCTGTCTATCTCCTTGTTGCTTAGCTCTTTTTTCTAGAATTTGATCTGTTCTTTCATTTGGGTCATATTTCTTTGTCTTGGTGTACCTGTTATGTTGTAAGGGGGCAGAGCCTTAGGTATTCACCAGAGCAGGACAACCCTCTTTGCTACACTGTGGCACTATCTGGAGGGTGGGGAGGGTTGGTCAGAGAGGAAACACCACCACCAGCTCACTCCACTTTAGCCCCACTTTGCAATGAACTCTCCTGTGAAAGTGGGAGTTTCTCCCACTGTGGTAACCTCTGCAGTATTTCATAGTTAGAGTCTTTAGTTTCCCATTCAACCAGCCCTGCCTTGCCCACATGGTCCACCAGTTTGCCACAATTCCTCTCAGTTAGATTGCCTATCTCCCATCTCTGCCCCTCTGACCAGGCTGGATGAATGTTTTTAACTCCTTGGTTGTAGGATTTCCATGAAGTTTGATTTACTGGTACTTCTGGTTGTTTATTACTTTTAAATTGGGTGTTATCCTTCTTTTGTGTGTGTGAGGAAAAGAAGTGTTTCTACCTACTCCTAATGGGTTTATATTTAAATTAAACTATTAAGCTGCTGAAGATAAAACTGCAAGAAGTGTGAAGAACTGCTGTTTTGATTATTTTTTGGTGATGTTTGACTTTTGGCTCTCTCTTCCTTACTCCTAATCAGTAAAAACATCATCAAAACCTGAAACTTGTCACATCAAATCTCTGTGTCTCCTCCTACTGCTGCATTTCCCTCCAGGATGCTGTTTCCTTATACCTGGACTATAGAGCAGCCCCTCAAATTTAAGAAACACTGAGAGGCTTGAAGAGATAAGATAAATGCCTCATGAATTCCACTATAATCCTGGAGAAAGAAAACCAACCAACCAACCAACCCATAGCACAAACTGAATCATACAATTCAGAGTTACTGTCAGACTCATTGGCTAAGAAACCATTTAACCTCATTTTGCTTCAAGGTTTCCACCTATAAAAGCAAATCATATGACTTGCTTCCTACTCATTGCCCAGGACTATGCTGGAAAAATTTATGAACAAAGGTTTGCAGAGCTCCTGGAAGGAGGGAAGAAATCTGATCACTGTGTATGTTCATTGTGAGCAAAGATTATTTGAAATTAGAAAGCCAACAACAGTCTACAGGGAAGGAAAAGATGAAAACACCCTTCCTGGGAAAATGAAGTCACCTCAAACCTTATGAAAACTGTGTGCAGTGAGGATCAGAGGAAAGGTGCTGTGAATGCTGATGGAAGCTGCAAAAAGCATGAAGATGAGAAGAGCAAAGCAGGTACCAGGATCCAGCAACTGATAAGCTACCTTGGGAATCTGAGCATACTGTTGAGAATAATCAGAAATCCAAAAGACCTTTCCCACATAATCCCTGCTTTGGACATGTTTATATCTTCATTAATATGTTGGATACATGGGTATATACAGTTTTCAATATTTCTCAAACTATACACCTAAGGTACAGTATATGGAAATTGTATCTTAATTTTAATATCTTTTTATCTATCTATCTAATCCCACTTGAATCAATGAGTTCCTTACTGTGCCCATAGACAACTATATTCCAATTACAAATTGTTATAACAATAGTCCTCATATTTTTATATTTAGCAAGATTAATGTATGTAGACAGAGATATGCATGTACATCATGATGATACAGTTATTAAAGCTGGCTTTATCTCTCATTCTCTAGTAACTGTTACTCTGCACATTTGTAATGCACTGATAGTATTCAAATGCCAAATGTCTTTGAAATTACCAAAAATAAAATTAAATTGTGTGCAGTGGACTTTTAGCATTAAATATGTTTTGCTATGCTCTAATCTATTAAAAACTGGTAAAGCATGTATGGGAATGTGACAACTCCTTATCAGTATATTAGTTTCCCCAAATCATCCTGCATTCTCACTAATAAACTATGTTGTGACCCTTCAAAGCTGGAAAAGTTCATGGTATTTGTGCAGATGGATAAATATTCATGGAGCCATTGGGATGTCTGGCATGGCTTTATTCATGGGTGAGTGAGCCACACACACTGCAAGCTATGTGTCTCCCTGAATGTCACACGTCATGGTCCTTGCTCCCCAGCACTTCACCCATCATGGCATTTGTCCCCTTGCGTGTCTCCCATCATCATCGTGTCCAGCAGGTAGTCCCTATTTGTTTAAGTATTAGAGGGGAATAAAGACAGAAAACTGCCATAACATAACATAACATAACATAACATAACAACATAACATAACATAACATCATAACATAACATAACAACATAACATAACATAACATAACATAACATAACATAACATAATTATGTTATGGGCACATGCAAGCCCACTTCATGTTATGGGAACAGTTTATCAGACCCAGTCTCAAGGCTATGAGAACACTAGTCATCAGGCTATGGGAACACTGCTCCCCTTAGTTACCAAGACACCTGGAAGAGGAAGCCAGACTGCCTCCACTTACCCTATATAAGCCTAATAATAGAGTTTATGATATATATAACTTTGGGAAAAAATAGGTAACAACATTTATAACTGAATTCATGAATTAGTTGTTGTTTGGTTTACAGTTCTAACATAAAGGATAAATATCACTTAACCCAGACGCATGATGTACCAAGAACAATCAATGTCTGAAAGGACCCCGAAACAGGGTCCTTGCTAACGAAACATTGTGCTTTTATAAAATTCATACATATATATAAAATTCAAGTGTGTGTGTTATCTTTCTAATAGAAACCTTAAATACACAAAGAAATACCTTACTTGAGACTAGGCAGTAACTATAACAAATCAATTAATTTGCCACCAGTTCAATATTCTTATTTATATCTGCACAGACTTGATCTCTAAAGGAAGTGAGATGTAATCACCACATCATCTTCCTCAGCATCATTACAGCTTAGGTCATGTGAGACTCCAGGATTTTCACGCAGGAAATTTTTGTGAGACTGCTCTAAGGAAGAACAACTGTGGAGGAGCAGAGACAACAGCACTGAAGGAACCTGAACCACCTTGCAGTGGCAACAGAGATCTAAGCTGATCTTGGGAGGCACTCTGAAGATGGGAGGAAAATCTACTGATGACCCTTAGGGGAAAATGGGGACCAGAATTTATATTCCTACATTAACCCCTCGTTGAATATGGGCTGCCCCAAAAAGGAGACTTGACCTTGAGCAAGAAAGCTTCCTTTGACATAGGCAGCCATCAGCAGCCAAGGGAATGAATGCCTTAGATCTTAAGGGGAACTCGGTGTTTTGCCACAATCTCCATTACAATCTTCATAATACAAGTCTTTACTAAATGCCCAGCCACATGCTAAGTTCTTTACACACATTTTCTAATGCTCACTATAGTCCAGGGAGGAGATTAATTTTTATACCCTTTTACAGTTGGGGAAACCAAGGCTTGAGAAAACTAAGTAACTTGCCCCTAAGTCACCCAGATACTACTTAGCAGCACAACCTGTATTCAGACACAGGCTACATTCTTGAAAACCCTTGCACTTGTGGAAAACCATGGATATAGAGCCATGAGGCCAAGGTCCCCTCCCACTGACCAGCTGTGCAGCCTTTGCCAAGACACAGCTCTGAATCTCTTCTTCACCTGCAGAGGGTCGGCATCTTCCTGAAGCCATCAGGGATGCCATATGCACCAAAAAAATCAGAAGGAAGGGGCAGCTGGACCACAGCTAGAGAAATAATTCTGTGGATCTGCTTTCCAGGACTGGTAGTATCCAACCATTGATTGGGTGGTGTCTATAGAGAGCAGTGAACTTGGACACCATTAAAGCCAGTGTCAATATCCAAGGAGATGTTGGATAATTGTGCCTGCAATCAGATGGGTGGAAGGGCTGTAGTTCTGGGTTGTTCATCCATCTGGAAGCAGGACTCTAGGCAGTGAACAGAGGACAGGGAATTTGATGACAGCAGGAAGATATTGATGATCCCAGCTGACAGGCACTGATAGGGAGGACTCCAGTGCAGCTGTACTAATAAATCTTTGCCCTTGCTTATGAGGCCATGATGATCTTTACCTGAAGACCTACTTCTCCCACCACATCCATGCTACTCCCACCTCCTGCTCTGCCCTCTGCTACACTGAGCTACCTTCCCTTTCTACAACATATACTAGGTGCTTTCTCAGCTTCAGGCTTCTGCTTAGACTTTTTTCCTTGGCTCCCTTTTTTTAACCTCACTAACTCCTACTCATCCCTCAGGTGTCCTTCAGGACTCTTTCAAAAAGCCTTCCTTGACCTCCTGTGACTGGGTTAGGGGCCTCTTGTATTCTCCCAGAACAGCATGTGTTGGGAGGATTACATAACCTCTAGCACACAATAAGCACTCTAAAAATAGTGACTATTATTAATCTTATTCTTCCTTGACAGCACCTATTATTCTGAACTGGAGACCACATGCTTTGCCTGGGCCTTGGCCTTTACTCTAACTCCAGCATCTGCCACATTGCAGAGCATACAAGAATGCCTGATAAATATTTGTTGAAACAATAAAACTTCAGTTACACAACTGGGTAAACATGGACAAGACAGCATGGGGTGGGGGAATGGCAGAGGGTGGCTGGGGCTATCCTGCAATCTCCCAGAAACTGGCCCACAAAACCAATGTCATTCACTGTCAGGGGTGGGTCTGAGCTTCCACCTACATTGGCTGTTGTGCTCAGGATTGTGTAATCAACAGGGAGGAATCGGTTCCTGGCTCAAGACCCCCAGAGCCTATAACTGAGAAGGCAGACAAGGGTGGTCATATCAGCAGGACTACTGTTCATAATGTGATTCAGCTTCTTATTTTTCTAAGAGACAGTGCAGCTTACAGAATAAACATGAGATTTGGGGTCAGATCCACCTGCAGTCAAATTTCTATTCTTTTACCTAGAGCTATGGGAACAGCTTTAGGCAAGAGCAGAATCTTTGGGGCAAGACTTCTTGGATTTGAATGCCAGCTCTTCCACTTCCAGCTCTTCCACTGTGTGGCATTAGACATGTTTTGTTACTTCTCTGTGCCTTGTTTTCCTCATCTGTAAAGTGGAGATCATTCCTCCTTTACAAGGTTATTAGGATTGAATTAGTTCATAATTGTATGGTTCTTAGAATAGGGCTTGGCATAGAGTAGTGCTATATAAAGGTTCACCTAATCATTTAAAGTTTTAGTTTTTTCATCAGAAAACTGGA
Organism: Carollia perspicillata; assembly: GCA_004027735.1. Lineage (NCBI taxonomy): Eukaryota > Metazoa > Chordata > Mammalia > Chiroptera > Phyllostomidae > Carollia > Carollia perspicillata. The sequence goes on from PVKM010005608.1 coordinate 27,357, forward strand.
TATATGTAGAACACTTAATATAGTGTCTGACATGGTATGCTCTCAGTAATTATTATTACCATTATTTCTATTACTATTACTTCTCTTGTAAGTAGAAAATACTCCCTCAGAGCAAACTTAGGTAAGTAACAGAAACTTACTTCCTGTGGATACTTTTGGTCTCTACTGATGATTTTAGGAGAAAAGGAGCTATTTCTGTGTGGTGCTGAGCCGGCCACTTCCATTGTGTTTTACCTTCTTTCACTAATGTTCTGAAAAACTTCTTCATGGACTAATTTCTCAGAAAATGAGCAAAGCAGGGATGTATTAATTTTCTTGGGCTGCCATAACAAAGGACCACAAACTTGGTAACTTAAAACAATAGAAATTAGTTCTCTCACAACTCTGGACTCAAAAGTCTGAAACCAGGGTGCTGGCAGGGCCACACCACCTCTGAAGGTTTTGTGGAGAAACCGTCCTTGCCTCTGCCAGCTTTTGCTGGCTCCTGCTGGTGTTCCTTGGTTTGTGGCAGCAGCAGTCCAGGCTCTGTTTTTGGTTCACATGGCCTTCTCCCGCTGTGTATCTCTGGCCCAAATCTTCCTCTTCCTTTCTGTATTATAAGATAGCTGTCACAGAGCATGTATAAAGGACCCATGGACAAAGCCAAAGGGGGAAAGGATTGAGGGTGGAAGGTTGGGTAACGTGGACACCAGCCTGCAGTGTCCGTGGTGTTATGGATGAGATGAGATAAATTCACATGGACTACTGAGTCCTGTGGAGGAAAAGGGACACCACAACCACTCTCTCAAGAGGAGAGTGAGCTGACCTTTGCCTTGACAAGCTTTTACTAGCTTTCTAATAGCATACATCAAAGAAGGTTTCATTCGTTATATTTAGGTTTGCTTTAGGTAATTAGTTTTTCCACATAGGAATAGAAGGGATGTTACTGATTAATTCTTACAGATTAACAAAGAAAAAATGTTGCAAATGCAAGGGAACAATAAGAGTAACAGGTCTAGTTACACTTTAATCCTTGGGAGAATTAGCACAGACTTCAGGAAGTTACTTTAAAGATATGGAGTAAGCATTTGATGCCTGAACTCAGGGTGAGAGAATTTTAACAAGAGCAAATCACAAAGCAGCCTAGGTGCAATGCAGGCCTGATTTCCCACGGGAGAACTTCTTCGCAGGTGTGGTCCTGTGTGCCAACTTACTCCCCACTGGTTTTCCACGTGGGTGCTGAGCTACATTTCCAAGCCTTGAGAAAAGTTCCCTACTGTTGGGGCGGAGAAGAGAAAGATGGGGTAAAATGGAGGCAACTGTGCTTGAAAAACAATAAAAAAGTTATTTAAAAAGATACCTGTCTTTGGATTTAGGATACACACTAAATTCTGGAAAATTTCATCTTGAGATCCTTTACTTAATTATGTATGGAAAGACACATTTTCCAAATAGATTCACATAGACACCTGGGGTTAGAATGTGGACATAGCTTTTAGGGCCAACCACTCAACTCACTATAAGGGGTAAGAGGGCCCCAATTTGCTCTAAATAAAATCCACCCCTTTACCTTATCTGAACCTAGGTACATGTCCTTTGTCCTCTTCCTTTTCTATGCACACTTGTTCCACTCTCATCCACACCTCTTACATGAAATGGTCACAGCCAGTGGATCAAGCAATATATCCTAACCAAGAAATATGCTTCTTCCTGTGCTCCATTGTGCCCACTTTTGCACCTGCTTCCTGCCTCAGGACTCACTATAGGCAGCATGTTGGATACTTGAGCCCATGAAAGCTTATTCTGCTTGGCCCACCCAGCTGCCTTGCAGACAGTCAGGAGGAGAATCAGATGTCACCCTGGAACCTTGAAATGCCAACTTGCCCCATCTGGCTCTTCATCAGGGTTACCCTGGTCACACATCAGGTTTCATAGATGAGGCCAAAGCAAGAGACCCCGGTGAACTGGAACAAGTGGAGGCAGTGGATCTGGGTCAGAGCAGGAATTATGTTTGTATTTGGACCAGGCAAATAGACTCAAAGAAGGAATCTGGGTCAAAAGCTTGGCAGACTTGCAAGAAACATGAGTCCTGGTACACAAATTAAAATGGAGTCTCACTTTCCACCCACACAAGCCAGTTCTTGGTTCACAAAAGTCTGACTGAGGTGGGTCTGTAACATGAGGCATATCATGCATTGTAAGGGCCAATGAAATTTAGTTTATATTCATTGAGCATTTGCTATATACCAGGATATAGGGATATATAGATAAGACATACTTTTTATCTTCAAGCAGCAGGCATACATACATAAAGACACAATTGTCATAAAATGTGATAACTCGATGTGCATAATGTTATAAGAGGCCCAAAGAGATAGTAACTCAGTCTACCTTAGGTTCTAGAGGGGGTCATGATAAGGACAGAGAGAAGGTAACATTTCAGTGGCATCTTAAAGAATTCAGTAAGGAGAGTGTGGGAAGGGCAGCTCAGGAAGCTTACTGTCCAGCTAACCAAGTGGGTGCCTCTTCTTCCCCTTCTTCTTTGTGTTGATCTCATTCAAAGTCTAGATTTTGTACAAAAAGAACCACCTTCATGCAAGCACTATTTCTTGATCAGCACTATAAATACAGATATTAAGCTTGTTCTACAGGTAGGTCATGGCCCAGGAAAACAACCTTCCAGACAGGACTCCAGTTGTGAGGAACCAGTTTGGTGGGCACAGGCTGAAAGGTAGAGGTCCCACAGCCACTACTGCTATCCAGTAAATTTGAGGGTATCAGTGTATTATAATGATGCATCACCATTGAGATTATTATGTGGCCTATTTGGATATCTTTCTTTTTAAAGATGTTTTCCATTTATTTTACTTATAATATTGATGTTTCTCAAAAACTTCAAGAAGGCATTGATGATCTTAATCTCTGGTAGAAGGTAAGGGGGCTATTGCTCATGACTCCTGGTTCCATATTGTTTCAGTATTTAATAAATATCTCTTTAAACTTTCTTGGAGGTGTCTTGCAACCCAACATCTGTATAATTAGTAGTGATATTTTAAAACTTGAAAATGGGGCATCTACATGGAGTATTAATTCTTATCTAATTAATATTAGGTTATATTTAAGTAACCTAACTGGGTAAATTGGTTTAAATGTATCCCAATTTTAAAACAAACATGGATATATCACTCAGCATTTTATACACATATGTATATACACACACAGTGTCCCTCGCTGTTTGAGAGTTTGTTAGGCTACTTTGCTTTCACAAAAGACCTACATTAATACCTGGTTTTGCTAAGTGAGAGGAATCCAAAGAGGATTTTTGCTTGTGCAAAACAAGGCAAAAAATGAACTTAGCATTCAGTGTTTGTTTTGCAGAAACCAATACAGAGGCAGCATACATCCCAAGCATTGAGAATGGCACTGCTTTTATTATATGTTAGTGTTATTTTTGGGTTTATGTGTTATTTAGTATGATTTGGTAGGTTAATTTTAGGGTCTGGAAACACTCAAAAATGTTTTCATAAAAATTAACAGTAATTGCTTTTTCCCTTTACACAATTTCAGCATACAAAATGACCCATAAGGATGCTCTGCTTTCAGATAGTGGGGAAACCTGTATATCTATATGGATTAGCATTAAATATAAAATTTGAATAAATTTTAGAATGAAAACAACAGACCTTAAAAATATAAAAGAAGCCAGACACAAAAGGCTATGTGTCACGTGAATCCATTCACATAATATTCTGAAAAAGACAAAATTATAAGAATAAAACTTACATCCGTGGTTTTCAGGGGCTGGAAGTGAGAAAAAGAAATTGACTGCAGAGGAACATGAGAAAATTTGGGGGTAATGGAAATGTTCTGTGTCTTGATTGTGATGGCAGTTACATGATTGTATATACTTGTCAAAATTCAACCAACTGTACACCTGAAAAGGATAAATTTTACTGTTTGTTGAGGCTCCCTTTCCAAGCTAATTCACTGCTACAGCTATCTTTTCTCATCTGCTTTTTGAAATACCTGGAAGAAAAGATTGAGGATTAGTCATCTAAAGTCTTTTCTCTCTAAAAGAGGTAGTCTTGAGTATGATTCTGATAAGATGGGCCCCAAGATATTAAACAATTCAAACTTGAGTGATTGTTTCAGGAATAGGAAGCATAGGACACTTTCAAATAAATGTAAAATATCAGCAAACTTGCACACGATATTTTAAAGATAATTATTTATCTCAATTTTCCTGGATTTCTTTACTTGTGAAATGCTCACTTTCTGCTATATACCAAATAAGGCATGTGTATCAGTCTTCTATGATACAAAGTACCACAGACTGAGTCGCTAAAACAGAAATTTATTTTCTCACAGTTCTGGAAGCTAGTAATATGGGACCAAGGTGTCAGTAGAGTTGGTTTCTTGAGGCCTCTACCTTCTGTGTGTGGATAGATGGTCATTTTCTCTTCCTTGTGTCTTCACATTGTCTCCTCTTTGTGTGTGTCTGGGTCCTAATCTTCTCTTCTTATAAGAATACCAGTCATACTGGATTAAGGTCCACCTCAATTACCCTATTTCAACTTAATTAGTCTTTAAAGACCTTATCTCTAAATACAGTCATCTTCTCAGGGATTAGGGCTTCAATGTATGAATTTGGGGAGGACATAATTCAGCCCATAACAGTAGGCTTACCAGTCCTTCCTTCTTCCACTATGCACTCTTCTACAATTCTGGCCATGCCTGCAGTCATACTGCCCCTCCCAAGATGTGACTTCCTCTTTGTTTTATCATTTTGGTGAAACATGAAATATTTGCCTCCGTGCACAGGGCAAATATTTTCAAGAGGTAGAAGGAAACCCAAACACTAAGATATGCTAAGGATGTCATGACTCTATACTCAGGTCCAGGTAGAAAAATGTGTCATTCAACGCTTTGTTTGCCTTTGTGAGTAGACTACTACAAATCCCTCCCTTAGAAGGTTATATGGAACAGCTTTAGATTCTTAACCTACATCAAGAATGTATCAAACATGTTGAACAGAAACTTACGTACTTACCACAGGGTATATAGCTTTGTACTTGCTGCTACCACATGTGAATGGTGAAAAATGATTGAATAGCAAATCTGCAGCAAGGAAACAATAGTCCAGTTTTCAATCCAGCTTCTGCTTTGAACAGTGGAGCCATTTCAAGCTGAAAATGTTTCTCTTACTACTGAAAGGCAGGGAGACTTATTGAATTTCTGGCAAAAAAAGAGCACCAGCTGCTGGCTCTGCTCCTTCTACCACAAGACAGTATTCACAAGTGGCTCCATCAGAATTGGAAGTCTCTCTTTCAGTATTCGCATGGTCTCATAGAGCAGCAAAGGAAAACATAAATAGATCAGAGTATATGTATAAAAACAGTTCATGCAGGTTCTGCACTTCTAGATTCAATTTTTGAGCATACATAACACTGAGGACTCTTTACAATTGTACTACAATTAAGAAGTAATGAGCCTGATGAGATTCCATGTGACACATGGATGGGGATGAGTGATGAAGAAGATCAGGGTGATAAAAGTGAAGGGGACCCACAGAAGAAGAAAGGCAGAAACATTTCAGGTTGCAGCAGCATAGGTCATAGGACAGGAATAAGTAATAATCACAGCACTAGCCACTCTTTATTGAGTGATTCTTATAGTGCAAGCCCTGCACGAGGTTCTCTAAATATCAGGGGTCCTGCCCTAGCATTTGCCATTTGCCTCTTATGACCCCTTTTTTGCAGATGAGGACAGTGAAGCTTTGTAACATAGTAAATCAGAACTCAAGTGCCAAGTTTTCCTTTATGCCCAAGCCCATTCTTTTCTGCTATCCATTGCAGTGACCATTTTACTCAGTAGTTTTTCATACTGAGTAGACCAAATGATCTTTGATAAACTGAGCACAGTTTGTTCCTAAGTGTGGTTTTACTCTTTCTGAAGTGATTTTTATTGTCTTTACAAAATTTGAAGACACCATATCTTAGTAGATTCTGCTAAGAAATTGATGTTTCAGATATGGCAACACACTTGATTTTTGCATTCAAGGCTCTCATGTCCAGAATGAGCCAACTTTATTAAAGAGTGTAGCCCCTTTATTGAAAAGGGTGAGATTTCCCCCTTTCTGCTCACTTTGCAGTAGTTGGAAGGTTTGATCTCTCCATGAATGAGGCTTCTGTCTAATGGGAGATAGGACTGATGGGGTGCCTGAACAAGATATGCACAAATACATTTCATTACAATATCCCCATAGTGACGAGGGGGTTGCTGTAATGCTTGGTGCAAACTGGCAAAGTCAGTAGGAAGAATTGGGAAGAGTCTAAAAGGGATTAAAAAATACCTAATAAGGGAAAGTGAGTAGAAGAGAAGAAGGAGCACTAAGTGATGGCAGTAGTGGCAGTGTTAGGCCCTGTTTGGCCCAGGCACTTAATAGAGTCCCTAAGCAAGAATGGATCCAAGTAATAAAGTTTTTAATCATTGAAATGAAGTGTGAATCTTTTAGTCAGACATGCCCCAGTGCTGGTGGCTTGGCTTTTGAGTTCCCACAGGCTGTGACTCAGATCTGGTGCTTTCTCTGGGGGAGGGGGGAGAAGAATGACTAGGTCAGAAGGAAAAAGAGTGACTGGCAACCATTACACCCTCAGTCCTGGAGAAGGGGATCCTGCCCGACTGGCCCTGCCTTTCACTCTGACTCATGCTGTTGTCATATTGCCTCTGATTCACCCAGACTAGAAACCCAAGAATCGTCTTTGGTACCTCCAACTCCTCTGGGCATGTACTCTAATCCCTGACACTGAGGAATTTACTCAGACTATTTTTAGAATTCAATCCACTGCTGCATCCCACTGCCAATGCTTTGGGCCAGGCTCTCATCCTGACTCATTTGGACTAAGTGCCTCCTAACTGGTCTCCTTGCCTCCAGTCTCCTCACTATAGTCCATTCTCTGAACTACTATGTGTGAACTTTCAGAGAAAGAAACAAGTCCAGTCATTCCCCTGCTAGCTATTGTCAAAGCAGTTGTTCTCAACTGGAGGCTCCCCTGGACTCCAAAAGCCCAGGAGAAAAATTGCACATGTACACCACATGGAAGAAGCAGTTAGTGATAAACATATATTACACATGCATACCCACATATTCCAGCCTCTTTTGCAGTTAGGTTGGGGCATGTGACTAGTTTTGTTCAATGAACTGTGAGCAAAACAGACATTGTCACTTCCAGGATGAGATAGGATGCATCTACCATGCTCTCTCTTCCCCTGATGTGGGGATCTTCAAAGAAACCTTCTCAGTGGCTTCTTGCAACATAGAGGAGGGCTTCCTCAGACCACAGTGGACCTCACTTGAGCAAGAATAAACTTCATGTGTTAAACCACAGAGATTTGGGGGGTTGGTCTGGTGCAGCAGTATATTCATGATGTAGCTCAATTTATAGAAGAGTTTCTTTTCTCCAGAAGTCTATCCATTCAGTTTGGTAACATGCTGTATCTCATGCTTCACCATGGCTCTGACCAGAAGTTATGAAGATTGGATGACTTTTTTCAAATGGGAAGCCAATTAACTACTTCTTAATAACTGCAGTATTTGGGGGAGGTTGAAAAGAAATATATGAATACATGGTTCATAAAAAGAAAGTATAAAAAATCAGTTCTTAAGAATGAATACCACTGGCCTACTGGATAAAGTCCAAACATGAAGCTATGTCAAAACAGAGGAGGCACAAAAGCCTTTCTGGTTGTTTTGGCTTCTTGTTGCCCTGTGTTTCAATCAACCTGGACCTTGACTCATTAGTCCCCAGTCACACAATGCCTTTCCGTAAGGCCTTGCCTTTGCAAACACCGGTCCTTCATCCTTGGCTTGTTCAACTACACCATATCCTTGAAGACTGAGATGAAATATCTTTTTCATTAAGCTTCCATCTTCCTCAGCCATGATCTCAGGCATAGCACCTTTTTCATAATATTAGAGTTTTATTTATACATCTCTGACTCTTCAGTAGCATGCAAACATCTTGCTCAGGTAGTAATTCATTTTCATCTTCATGTTTTCAAATCCCTAGAATAGTGCCTAACACAAAAGAGATGTTTATCAACTGGTTTTGGGTGTCCTTCTAGGTACCTCGTGTTGGTTGGCCATGTTGGCAATGGATATACTATTCACCTAAGTGGTCCCTTGCTGTTTCTCAGGTATACCAAGTGTACGCCCACCTCAGAGCCTGTACATTTTCACCTACCTTTGCCTGGGACTCTCTTCTCCCAAATCTCATGTAGCTCTCTTTTCTCATCAGTCAGGATAGACAACTCTTTCTCAGGGAGAGGCTTTCTCTGGTCACTCTTCCCCCTCTCTCTCCTTACTCTGCTTTATTGCTTCATAGCACTCATCATCTGACATATTATATTTTGCATTTATTATTTATCTTGTTTACTGTTCATTTCCCCCAGTAGATTGTATAAGTTCTGTGAGGCCAAAGACTTCATCTTGTTCACTGTACAAGACTAGTTACTGACACATAACGATGTTTCAAAAACTCCCTTTAAATGAATGAATAATAAAATTAACATATTTTAAGAAATAAAATATGAAACCCAGCTTAACATTCTCAAATTCTTTCTTCATAAAGCTTTAGAGCAAGAGAGGGTTTACTTCAGCCCAGAAGTCTCATTCAACTGAAGTAGAGACAGAGCTCCCAGGCAGGTAAATAGTACCCTGTGCGGGGATAAGGCTACACTCCTTTTCTGTGTCTGGGTTTTGGCTCTCAGCACAAAGCATTGAATGTAGTAAACATTCAGTTAATCAATTGAAATCAAACTAGAAAATGCTGAACAGAATTTGGTGTCTATGTGTATAGCTTTCTGTCCCAATTAACTGATCTCAAAGGACATGCACCTCTAGAGAGAGTTACCTGAGAAGGCAGAATTGTAGCATCTGGGTACCAGCTGTTACCCTAGACACATGGACCTTGTCAGCTAGAGTCAAATCAGTGAACTACACAAATACCAGCCCCTATAGATGGGGCACCCCCCAAATTTGCTCACACAGCTGGCATTATTAGTTGGTCACCAAAGAATCTTAAAGGTCAAAAGAGAAAAGAAATTCTTGTTTTGGCCCAAACATGGACTAGACAACTACCAAGGAAAAACAAGAAATACAGTGTCAGCTAAGTGAGGCAGGTAGTGAAGCCTAGAACCTAAAGCTCACTTCCTCCCCAACTACTTTGCGCTCTGGGTCAGCTACTGAAATTGCTTAGACCTTCACTTGCAAAATAAATTCTGTAGTAAGAATAACCAATGTCCCATCACCAAGTTTTTGGTATATATTCATAGACTATAAACCCTAAATTATATACGCTAATTGTGTGAGTTGTCAATCAAACAATGGCTTCCACCATCGAGGGACATACATAATGAAACCCTAGTTTGGTAGAACCTAATGAAAGTGTTCATATTATTTCTTCATCTCTCCTTTAGATAGAAAATCATCACTTTTTCTATAGATTATAAGTATATTTCAGCTCCTACCCTCAGACAGTCTGGAGTACAAAGAGCTTTTTAGAAAAACACTCACTATTAAACAAATCAGAATATTTCATTGCCTGATGGACAATCATCTAATACAAACTAAGGTATCACCAGTCCCTTTGCCTACCGCCTTAGCAGACAACCTCAGTGACCACAGGGCCCCAGCCATGAACCTGGAGCCCACCTCATGATCTCATACCATTAAGAGGGCTTCTGTTAGTTGGAGCTTACACTTGAAATGAAATGATTCACTATCCTAGGTTTTATTTGTATAAAGTCAGGACCCAAATCTGTCTTAAATCTTATATCTCTCACTGGGTAATGGATTTCTGAATACAAGATAGTTGCCTGTCTCTCAATCCTTCCTTCCTTCCTTCCTTCCTTCCTTCCTTCCTTCCTTCCTTCCTTCCTTCCTCCCTTCCTGTCATTTATTTTCCCCTAAATGTACAAGGCAGAATATGAATTCAACCATTATTTCTCAGTGCATTGAACTGAAACTATAAATTTTCAAATCCCCCATGATCTGGTATCTGGTATCTGGTATGTCTCTTTTCCTATTAAACAAAGCCAGTCTATGTATGGAAGTCCCATTAAGATGCGTCTTCAATGTACAAAGTTGTGCAATATTTTGGTGAGTCACTAGGTGGCATCTACTGAAGGCACTCAGGAAACTATCCCAGAAAGCCCTGTTTTAGAGCACTCCACAGTTTTCCATGTTGGCTGCCATTGTCTGGTGGGAGTGTTGGAGCTAATCCATTGCCATCTGTCATTATTTTGTTAACTTACTCAGTCGGATGCCACAAATTGAGTTCTGCAAATGTCGGCTCTCCAGTACAGCAATTACGGAGTCTCTTTCTAAACAATATCACCACATGGCATTCTTTCTGCCTTTCATAGAGCTTGAAGCATTCAGGCTGATTTTGACTTGTTTGCTTATATGTCTCTTCATCTTCAAGGATTAAGACAAATTGGTCTGAACTCAAAGCCACAACAAGGCATGGCTTTTCTTTCCAGACTGAGAACATGCCAGTCAACATGTTCCTATTACATAAAAAACCCCATGCAGCATAGCAGGAGATGTGGGCTGTGCTTATACAAGCCAATCAGCACCACTATCTCCTCTGGGATGTGGGCACTCAGGATGCATTTTCTGGTGGTTGTTGATGTTGTCATTTTGATATGTGAGGGGCTGGTGTGTGAGGTGAAGCATGAAGCCTGAAGCATATGATGGTAAGTAGAGAAGAAAGAAAGAAGAAAAGAGGAAGAAAAGAAGAGCAAGCTGATATTTAAATGACATCCTTTCATTGCTGTTCCAAGACAGAGATGAATTTATAATCTCAACAGCTTAAAAATGATATTTTTCTTCCATCGTTTGCTCATTCATCATTCATTCATTATGTATGGAAGACCTGCTGTCTGTGTCAGGCACTATACTAGATGATCAAGATACAGGCAGGGTCAGTTTACCAGGAGTCGCTGTTCTCTTGGAGCTTACAATTTGTAGGAGAACAGATATTAATCAAGTAACACAATAGTGACGGCTGTGTTGAGAGACACTCAGGGTGTTGCACAGGCATATAATTGGGGTCCTCACCTAGTCTGGGGACCTCTAAGGTAGGTGAAGATACAGGGGATTTTGGAGTATCTTTCTTTTTGTACTCCCATGTGCTAAGCATTCTGCTTTGCAATTAGTAGATGCTAGGTTAGTACTTGGTGACTAGCTACCAAGTTTTATGGGGCATGGAGTGAGAAAGGTCTAGCAAAATGAGAACCACAGCCAATGATGAAGAGTCAAGAGCCTCTCTTACACAAGCATAGCTTTCAGCTTTCCCTGTTCCATTTGCCAGCCCCTTAGCTATGGCTTGTTTTTCCCTACAACTTCCCCTTTAACCACTTGTTTTCGCCCTTATTTCCTCACCAAAATCATATTACAATCTCCTCCAGCTTTCATTTTTGTTTAAGTCCATTTTGTTCAAAATTTAAAGTGCCAACCAACAAAAAGTGAATTAAATAAACATTAACATAGTATATAGGTTACACTGCTTAGAGTAGTTCTTCAGGTTTCAGTCACCAAGTTTTTAGAAATATGAAGGAAAAAGAGGCAAGAAAAAAAAAACCTCCTACCATGTTTATTTGTCTTCTCCATTGTATCATTGTACTTTCAGAAGTCACTCCTATTTTAGTCCACTCCACAGCTATAAATAAAGCAAAAAGTGCCCATATCCTTATGCACTGGCACGTGAGTCAGGCAAAAGCCAACCTATGATCATGTTGTTTTTAGAGGCTATAAGCTCCCTGGGTTTTGTTGTAGGTTCTGAAGTAGATGAGGGTTGCAGGAGTTTGATGTGGTCCCATTACTCACCAGTGCATTTCTGAATGATCCAGTCACATGGGGCTTTATCTTTACAAGCATATTTGTTTGTTATTAAATACTTGAAGTTTGAGTCTTTTAAGGTTGTTTTCAGAAAATTGTACCAATGGGTAGTTTGAAGACCAATCCCAGCTGCAACAATATCACAGGAAAATTTTATTTTGCTTTTATTTGATTTTACCAAATTCCTCCCCGAGATTGACTATAGGTTAGAAGGCAACTGTCCTCCATGAAGTGAGATTCTCCTGTATGAATGCTGTAATGGTCAACAGGTTTGGGTGGGGTTGGGGGGTATCCTGGGAGAGAGGCTTGTTCCCTGTGTTGGGCCATGGGTAGAGCTGCATGCCCTCTTGCTCCACTTATCTGAGACCTGCTATACCATAGACCCAAAGGGGTGGGGAGTACAGTGGGCAATGGGGATGCAGGGGAAGGACAAACATTTCCGGAGCCATGTCCAAACATTGGCAGCCAGCCTCTTACTACGGTCACAGCTGTTGCTATGGAAACCCCAGAGGAGGCTGCTGAAAGCCACTAGAAGCAGCCCTGGTAGTGTTGTTCCATTTTGACCTCTCATTACATTTAACACTACTGATCAAACTTATTCTTGAGACATTTTCTTTCTCAGCTTATGCTACATGGACCCTCATGTTTCTGCTCCTTTTACCCAAAGTGACCTTTTTTGGTCTCATCTATAGACATTTGTTTTATCCCCCTTCATTTGTTCATTAACAATGGTCAAAAAGCTTTGGTCTGAGAACCCTTGCCTTTTTTCTCCTCTCTTTTCTGAGATGTTCCTCCATTTCCTTGTTTTGAGCTACAAGTTGTCTGGAAAAGATACAGCTTGGATTTAGCAAAAGCAGAGAAAACTAGTGTTGTTGATTTGGGGAATGCTTAGCAAGCCCCTTGCAGGACCTGGTGCCTCAGTCCACCCCTACAATAATTCTGCAAAGGAGGTATGTCATTATCCTTTGTCCTTTTGTACAGTAGTTCCTTTTGTCTGAAATTCTTTTCTTCCTCCCTCCCCTCATTTTCCGAATTTCCACCTCTTTTCAACCCATGTCAATTACCACTTCCTTTAACTCTCCAGGTCCCATGAATCTCTTTGTCTGAGTTCCATGGCACTAATATCAACCCATTGCATTGCTAACCACATTCTAGTACACAGCACAGTTTAGAAATATCCCTACTCCCCAAAGTTGTCTTTGTGGTGCTAGATATCAAGATGAGATTTCATGTTTAATATCCTAACATCAGCCCAACACATAGAGAAGTGCTTAAAATATTCATTTATCATACAATAATTAGTTCCATGCATTATCTCAGGCAATTTTCACAACTTTATGAGGCATGTTGTTATCCCCACATTAAGGATGAGGAAAGTGAGGTTTAGAGAAGTTAAATAAATTACTGAGAATCAGGTTGGCAAAATCTGAGACATGAACCAGCAGAGACTGAAATCAGAGTTTACACTCTGCTCCATGGTCAGGCACCCTGTGGCTGAGGTTGGTGTGCCCTGCAGCTGCTGCCAGACAGCAAACAGAAAGGAGTTAAGTAAAATATAAGTACTCAAGGCTCCATATCAAGGTATGGCCCTCCCTTTCAAGTCACTTTCCTACACATATCCATCATTTTTAACTAAGCAATTTTGTTTACTGCTCCAGCCCACAATTTGCCTGTTTTGCCTTCAGATGTTTATCCCAGCCACTCTTCTGTATTTTGAACACCTGTTATATATCAGGAACTGAACTGGGTTCTGGGAATAAAAAAATTAAAGCTTCAGTCTCCGAAGCTCATAGATTAGTGGAGAGACGGCTGAGAGAGCAATTAGAGGGCACTATAATTGTGGGAGGAAATTCATAGGAAAGCCCAGGTTGCTATGGAAGCACATAAGATGTCCTCCTCCCACATCTTCAATAATCATCTCTCAGCTCACAGGCTCCACACCCTCTCCCAGGGAGCTCTCAATGCCAGCCCCTTCATTTCCTCCCTTCAGGCCTTCCTTCTCATGTATGTAATCAAATTGTTCTACATTTACCTGTAATTCAGATCCATTCATCTACAAAAAAAAATTTCTTTGAACTTGGCCTCTTCAACTGGTAAACTGTAATGGAAAACAGGAGAAGAAAAGAAGATAAACTTAGAGGAAGGATGTGCCTATATGGAGAGAATATATCTCAGAGAGGAAAACAATTTAAATGAAAGGCATGGATGGATTTGTTGGACTCCACCTTAATTACACCCTTTGGTGGTAAAGGGTTGTGCCCTGAACAGAAAGCATCATATACAATTCAAACTTGATCTACTAAACTTCTGTAGTCCAACAACTTTCTGAGGGACCCCTAAAAGAGCATCTTACAGAGGCAGGGTGTTGTTTTCATACCATGAGACTGACCGTGGAGCATGTAAGACACAGCCTCAGAACTCTCAGAGATACTAGAGGGGATTAGAACTGTGAAAGAAGGACCAGGGTCCCATGGGAGATGCACTGAGCCAACAACATTTAATCCTAATAGTTGACAGTCTCATTCGTGTCCAAGGCTAGTGAAGCCTGAGGAAACTCACACACAACCCAGTTGTGTCTCTGTGAGGCTTTATCAATCAATTAGGATAAAACAGTCTCCACAAGATGATCCCAGGAAAACAGAACAGCCAGCAAGGCTCACCCCGGCATAGCAGATCCCACAAGCTTCCCCACCAACCTGCTAGAGAAACCCTGTCATTCTAGCACATGCATCCAATTCACCTGGTTGATATGAAAACATGTCAACAACATCTATGGCTCAGCTTTCTTGCTCCCAGCTCTGGCATGCTCCTCTTTGGCTCTAAGCCCCTTTCACACCAGCCTTCATTTCTCCACTTCAGTCACCTGTCCTTTGAACCAGCCAGTCCATGGGCTGAGGAAGCCTCTGTTTTCCTCACAGTCCCAAAGATTAGGTGCTGGAAATTGGGCTGTGGATGTTATTCTTGCCTAGTGCAGTCATTCTAGGAGCTCTCTGACGTTGGACAGTCTCCCACTGGCTGAAACTCCCTTGCCACAAGGAATGATAATTTTTGCCAACCATTTAAGAGCATTAGGGGGTGTAGGGAGAAAGGAAATGTACAAAGAAGAGAAGGTGTTATGAATCACTAAACTCAACATAGCTTGGGGACAAAGATGCAGAGATTTGGTAAAGGTACAGAAATCTAAATTCTGGGTTGTGCTTATTAAGTTTGCCAGTGCATTGAGCTAAGCAAATAGGTCCCCCATCTCCTTAAAAACCAGGATAAAAGCATGTTTTACCTGCATTACCTACTCTCTTTGCCAAAGCCAGTACATAAATAGAGAAAAAACATAGGTACAACCTTTCTCTCTTATTTCTCTCTGGCCAGGAGTTGACTGGCCTATTTAAACTTCTGAACACCTCACTTGTCAAATTTATCAGCCATGCCTTTTAATTGTTGATCAAAATCTAATACAGCTTTGCCTCTTCCTGTCAGTTAATACTATTTAGGAGACTGATAAGAAAATCAGCTTCCAAGGTTTTTCTGAAAAATTCTATACAGAGACACAGCTAGGTGATGGTGAACACTAACTATAAATAGCCTCCTTTGTGTGAAAGGGGTAAGGTCATGTTGTCACTATCTTGGACAGGAAGAAGATGCCTTCCATCTCCTCATGGTCCCCAAGCTCATACAGCTGTTGTGGCATATGAGACAACCCACATCAATTAGAGGGTGTTGGCATGAACCCAACACAGGGCTGTGCCTAATAAGTAGGGCTACCCCAAGGATATGGGGTTCAATAGCCTCAAAATACTTAGGGATCTAGGGGCACAGCCTCCTGAGATAAACAGCTACCAAGATAAAAACACCAGTCCTGGAAAAATAGAATCTCAGTCCTCAAGTCTGGAATGTTCCTTTCCCTATGACTGTCCTTGCCACCAGAGTCCCAGAGCTACTGAGGAGGATGGTCAGTGCAGCAGAACAACATCCTGACTTTCTCCTGACTGCGCAAAAGGGTCTACAGTGCTGCATTCAGTGGGTCTTTTCAGGATAAGTCTGGAAACTGTGAAGAAGAGGAAGGGCTTGTGAATATGTAGGTGCACACAGGTATGTGTGCCACCTGATGTAGATGTGTATGTGTGTGCTGCTGCTTCTGGGCATGCATATGGAAATCTTTGTGATGTTGCAAACAGTACAAGCACTGCACATGTCAGCCTAACTACAGAACAATTGCCAAGCTCAGCTCTGATGGGAAAAGCTAGTATTTTCCAAGAGTCAACAAGTATCCTGTTCCCATTTCAGTTCACCCTCTGGGAATCACTTAGCATAGTTGGAGGAGGGAAGAGTGTGAAGTAATGAGATGGAATGGGACAAAGGAGAATTATCATAATAAACATCCTGATGGGGAGGTCACTTAATGCAGAAAAATAGGACTTATTAGGAATGGTGTTTACTAGATCCCACATGACCTCAGAAAGCATCCTTCTGGCTTGTGCCAGGAAGTAGGAATGGGAGATGGAAGGGCTGGCTGTGTGTACTGCCTCCAACCTTGCCAGGGTGGTTTAGTGTTTGGTGCAGGTGGATTCATTGACAGGGCAATATTTCTTGGAACCAGGAACAGATTTGTACCAACTGATGCACAATAATAGCCAGTCTGCACAGAGCTCTCATGCAATGACCAGAACCCTGTACTACTACTACTAATTTACACAACAAACATTTTATACCATGTAATGAGAATAGCTCATGTTTATTCAAAGCCAAGTACTGTTCTGAGCTCTTTACATCTATTAATTTAATCTGCATGAGCTCTACGAAGTGCTCACTATTGTCACCAGTCCCATTTTACAGAACAGGAAACTGAGGAATAGTGAGCTTCAGCAACTTCCCCAATGCCTCTCACTGTATACAAGAGCCAGGATTTGAACACAGCAACATTTATTTCAGATCCAACCCTCTTAATCACTAAATGTGGGTGGTTCCTGTGTTTACTTTTGAATATACCACTATACTATACTAGGCATTTGAAAAAGCTAACAATAATGGCTTGGTCCCTGTTTTAAAAGAATTTATGGTCTAGGGGAGAGACAAACTACATTACCTTTTATCTTAAGCAAAACTTGGCCATTCAGAAAACATCAGGTGTTTGGGGGAACTATTGGTAAACTCTTGAGGTTAGAAGCACATGGGGAACTATAAATCTCCTCCCTTATAACCTCAAAAATGTTGGACTCTATTCCACAAGACATATAGACATGTATTGGCAAGGAAGCACAGAAATAGCCATTCAAATTTCAGTAGTTTGGGGAAGCCCCTCTCTGTCCCTGGCAGTCCAGTGAACATGGTACATGAAAGGCTAGTGCTGGATAGATGTGGTGATATTCTCAGGGGAGCATTAGGCAGCTCTGGGTTGGCTTAGGCAACAGGGTCTTCTGTGAAGGGGACAGAAGACCAAGGGGGCGGTGGCAGGCATATATAGGCCATTTTCTTATGTCTTATTCACAAAAAGGGGTGGAGCCTGTACCATAATCCTAGACAATCACCAGTCTTAACACTATTCATCACACCAAAGAAATGATTTCACTAAGGATATGGGGAGTGTTAAGTAACCAACCCCTTCTGCAGATGCTAATTCATGATCAGACAGCTCTTGTGCAGGTGAACCACCCTGGAATGTTGTTTCCTGTTTCAGTGCTCATGTCTCCTGGTCCACAGATTCTGTCAGATGATCTCTGTGTGCCCCAAACCAAGTCCATTGAATCATTTTAGTCTAGTGTGTCTTTCCCTAATGGTACTTTAGGGAAAGCTGGGTAAAGAGCTAGTGGAAGGAAGGAAATAACCAAGATCAAAGCAGAATTAAATGACATAGAGACTAAAAGCACAATACTAAGAATTAATGAATTCAGGAGCTGGTTTTTTGAAAAGATAAACAAAATTGACAGGCCTTTAAGCAGTCTCATCAAGAAAAAAAAGAGAGAGGACCCAAATAAACACAATCAGAAATGAAAGAGGAGAGATTACAACTGATGCCACAGAAATACAAAGGATTGTAAGAAATTACTATGAAGAACTGTATGCCAAGAAATTTGAAAACCTAGGTGAAATGAACAAATTTCTAGAAAAATATAACCTTCCAAAACTAAATGAAGAAGAAGCAGAAAGCCTGAACAGACCAATAACAGCAGATCAAATTGAAGCAGTGATCAAAAAACTCCCGACACACAAAAGCCCTGGACCAGATGGGTTCACAGGAGAATTTTACAGAGCATTTAAGCAAGAATTAACCCCTATCCTTCACAGACTATTCCAAAAAATCCAAAGTGATGGAAGACTCCCAAACTCCTTCTATGAAGCCAGCATCATCCTAATTCCAAAACCAGATAAAGACACAACAACGAAAGAACACTTCAGGCCAATATCGCTGATGAACATAGATGCTAAAATCCTCAACAAAATATTGGCAAACCGCATCCAGCAATACATTAAAAAGATCATACACCATGACCAAGTGGGATTCATCCCAGGGATGCAAGGATGTTTCAACATTCGCAAATCAGTAAATGTAATACATCACATGAACAAAAACAAAGACAAAAATCACATGATCATATCAATAGATGCGGAAAAAAGCATCTGACAAGGTACAGCACCCATTTATGATAAGAACACTCAGCAAAGTGGGAATAGAGGGAGCATTCCTCAACAGAATAAAGGCGATATATGAGAGACCTACAGCCAACATCATACTCAATGGGCAAAAACTAAAAGCTTTTCCGCTAAGATCAGGAACAAGACAAGGTTGTCCACTTTCACCACTTCTATTCAATATAGTATTGGAAGTTCTAGCCACAGCACTCAGACAAGAAAAGGAAATAAAAGGCATCCAAATGGGAAAGGAGGAAACAAAACTGTTACTGTTTGTAGATGATATGATAGTGTACATGGAGAATCCTATAGACTCTACCCAAAAACTGCTCAACCTAATAAATGAATTTGGCAAAACAGCAAGATACAAAGTCAATATCCAGAAATCAAAGGCATTTTTGTATACCAATAATGAAACAGCAGAAGCAGAAATCAAGAAAAAAAATCCCATTTGATATAGCAAAAAGAAAATTAAAATACCCAGGAATAAACCTAACCAAGGAGGTGAAAGACCTGTACTCAAAAAACTACACAACACTGAAGAATGAAATGAAGGAAGACACAAACAACTGGAAACACATAACCTGTTCATGGATTGGAAGAATTATCATCATCAAAATGTCCATATTACCCAAAGCAATATACATATTTAATGTGATACCTATCAAAGTACCAATGGCATATTTCAGAAACATAGAACTAACACTTCAAAAGTTTATATGGAACCATAAACGACCCTGAATAGCAGCTGCAATTTTGAGAAAGAAGAACAAAGTAGGAGGGATCACAATACCTGATACCAAACTGTATTACAAGGCCACTGTAATCAAAACAGCCTGGTACTGGCATAAAAACAGGCACATAGACCAATGGAACAGAACAGAGAGCCCAGAAATAAACCCAAGTCACTAAAGTCAGTTAATATTCAACAAAGGGGGGCAATACCATAAAATGGAATAAAAATAGTCTCTTCAACAAACGATATTGGGAGAACTGGACAGCTACGTGCAAAAAAATGAAATTCAAGCACCAACATACACCATACACAAAAATAAATTCGAGATGGATAAAAGACTTAAATATAAGGCGTGACACCATTAAAATCCTAGAGGAGAACATAGGCAGGAAAATCTCAGATATCTCACGCAGCAACATTTTTACAGATATGTCCCCCAGAGCAAGGGATATAAAGGAAAGAATAAACAAATGGGATCTCATCAAAATAAAAAGCTTCTGCACAGCTAAAGAAAACAGCATTAAAATAATAAGAGACCCAACTATATGGGAAAACATATTTGCCAATGATACCTCAGACAAGGGTTTAATCTCCAAAATATACAAAGAACTTACACGACTCCACT
>PVKM010005609.1:0-47214 GCA_004027735.1 Carollia perspicillata
TGGTATCGGCAGGGCTCTTAGGTGTGGGACCACTGCTCTCAGACAGGGTCAGCTCCCCTCCACTTTCAGCCCCTTCTCTTTCTGTTCTCACCCAGGTGGATGGCATCCTCTATGCCTCCCTCGTCCTCACCAGCTCGACCTCACCATCAGCATCTCCCCGCCACCTTCTCCACAACAGCCCCCAGGAAGAGACCCTATATTCTATGTTAAAGACCTAAGGAGTGGGACTGAATGATGACCTCCTTAGAGTAAGCCACTCAGAAGGATCATCACTTCCCATAATAATCCCAGCCAATCACAGATGACTCAGAAGTCAACAGGGGTTAAAGGCCACCAAGGACCTGAGAGAAACAGCCATCTGCTCCAGTTCCCTCTTCAACTTCTTGCCCACAAAAATAAAAGAACCTGTAGGATTTATCTAAATGCATCTAAGGTGAAAAATGATGTCACCTTCAGCTTCTGTCCTTCTCACCAAAAATGAACTATAATAGACTGCACACACCCAAGATCCCTCCTCTAGTTCAGTGATTGCCTCAGGCCTGGAAACAATATACTAAGTCTCCCAAAACTGGTAGGCAGCTCAGAGCCCAAGGTCTGCCCCAATCTAACTATTCTACTTTCCTTACAATAATAACCAGCATGTATTTTCTTATGCACCACCTGATTTAAACATCAACAACCCTATATGTTATTGGATATGCTCATTTGAGACATAAAACAAAGAACCAGAATGGTTACAGTGCTTTTCCTAAAGCCATACAGCTAGTAAATGATGAGCCAGATGTGAACCCAGACCTGCCCTTCTCTATGTCCCTCTCCGGGGACTCAGGTGTCTTTGCCTTCCCAGATTTCTATACTGTGCAGTTCTCCTGCCACCAACAGTGATGTGCCACAGTGACATGAAGGAGGAGGGAGAGAAGCCAAGTTGAACCATGTTATTAGAGAAAACCAAACCAATTAAGCCAGTAACCTGTTTTATTAAAACATAAACCATACAACTCTGACTTTAGCCAATTATTAATCTTGTAGTCAATGACCAATCTCAACAATTCCCTGGGGCCCTCTGAAAGGCTCTCCTTCCTGCTCCCAGGGAAGAGGGGATAAAACGCAAACACACAGAACTACTCCTCAAAGAAGGTAAACTCCTCTGTGTCATCTCCATGCTGCAGCTCCACCCTCTGCTCTGCATTTTTTCCAACATATTCCATGAGTTGCTCAAGGTCCAGGCCACTGGATGTTTCATCGTCAGAGGGGAAACTTCCAGCCTCCTGTAGTTCCCGAGATCCAGGCTCTTCTTTCCCCATGGAAGGACAGGCCCCGGGATGGGTTGGTACAATCAGGCCCTTTGGCACCATTCTAACCTCTCTTCCTTCAGACAAGCTGGTTGCTGACACCTTGCTTTGGGGAGCTTTAAATTTTTTCTTAGGACCTAAATGAAAAAGTGACAAAACTGAGAGCCTGATTTAGTCATCTGTCCTTACCTTTTACGAATGAAACTTCTAAATTTCTATTCCCAAAAAATCTCTGGAAAAGATTACCTTTGTCAATAGAAACAAATGGGCTTTGTAGTCAGAAAGACCTGGATTCAAGCCATGGATTGACCATATGCTGGACACATGAGTCCTGAGTAAATTTTAAACTCTTTGAGCTTCAGCCTAAGGCCTTATTGTCCAAATGGCAAATATCCATTTATACAGATATTGAAAAAATTAAAGAGAACTGGCATGGATGTATCTATCTAGCCAGTGCATGGCAATACTCAATAAATGTTAGTTCCTGCTTCCTTACTATTCTTGGTCAAATCCACAACCATTATGTTTCTACAGTGTGTACTGCATCCTACTGTCTGAGAGATGCCCTTTTGACCTAATTTTTGTTCTTTTTAAAGTAATGAAAGTATGGCAGAAAACTGTACTTGAACAGTTAAAATTTAAAAAGTAAAAATAAATTAATAAATACATTTTATTGATTATGTTAAAAAAATAAATAAAGTAACAAAAATCTGTAGAACTGTTTTAAAATTATTGAGGAGAGATGCAGACATGAAGCCTATTTCCCAAAACTTTTTCCAAGAAGAGCCTTACCTGGCTCATCAGGATCTGAATTCCTGTGTACTTCTTTCCTTCCCCTTATGGGTACAGGGACCGCTGCAGGTTCATTTCCCAAAGATCTATTCATCAACTTCTTTTGCTGAGCCCCATCTTGTCCATTCACTGTGCCTGCATCACCCCAACCCCCAACCGTGAAGAACATTTGTTTACTTCTTTTTTTGCTTTTTTTTTAGCTTCAGTTGTTGATAGTGTAAATTTGTTGCCATTTCATCTTCTTTTTTAAAAATATGTTTTATTAATTATGCTACTACAGTTGTCCCATTTCCCCCCCTTTATTCCCCGTCCACCCTGCACACCCCCTCCCACCTGCATTCTCCTCCTTTAGATCATGTCTATGGGTCATACATATAAGTTCTTTGGCTTCTACATTTCCTATACTATTCTTAACCTCCTCCTGTCTGTTTTCTACCTACCGTCTATGCTACTTATTCTCTGTACCTTTCCCCGCTCTCTCCTCCTCCCACTCCTCTGCTGATAACCCTCCATGTGATCTCCATTTCTGTGGTTCTGTTCCTGTTCTAGTTGTTTGCTTAGTTTGTTTTTGTTTTTGGTTCAGTTGTTAATACTGTTGGCTTGTTGTCATTTTACTGTTCATATTTTTTATTTCTTTTCCTTAGATAAGTCCCTTTAATGTTTCACATAATAAGGGCTTGGTGATGATGAACTCCTTTAACTTGACCTTACCTGGGAAGCACTTTATCTGCCCTTCCTTTCTAAATGACGGCTTTCCTGGATAAGGTAATCTTGGATGTAGGTCCTTGCCTTTCATGACTTGGAATACTTCTTTCCAGCCCCTTCTTGCCTGTAAGGTCTCTTTTGAGAAATCAGCTGACAGTCTTATGGGCACTCCTATGTAGGTAACTGTCTCCTTTTCTCTTGCTGCTTTTAAGATTCTCTCCTTATCTTTAATCTTGGGTAATGTAATTGTGATGTGCCTTGGTGTGTTCCTCCTTGGGTCCAACGTGTGTGGGACTCTCTGAGCTTCCTGAACTTCCTGAAAATCTACTTCCTTCACCAAACTGGGAGAGTTTTCCTTCATTATTTGTTCAAATAAATTTTCAATTTCTTGCTCTTCCTCTTCTCCTTCTGGCATCCCTATGATTCAGATGTTGGAACATTTAAAGATGTCCTGGAGGTTCCTAAGCCTCTCCTCATTTTTTTTGAATTCTTGTTTCTTCCTTCTATCTGGTTAAATGTTTATTTCTTCCTTCTGGTCCACACTGTTGATTTGAGTCCTGGTTTCCTTCCCTTCACTGTTGGTTTCCTGTATATTTTCCTTTATTTCACTTAGCACAGCCTTCATTTTTTCCTCTAATTTGTGACCATATTCAAGCAATTCTCTGAGCATCCTGTTTACCAGTGTTTTGAACTATGCATCTGATAGGTTGGCTATCTCTTCATTGTTTAGTTGTATTTTTTCTTGAGCTTTGATCTGTTCTTTCGTTTGGGCCATTAGTAAGGGTGTTCATGCCTTAGTGGGGCAATTCACATCGCTGTGTTGTGACACTGTATGTGGGGGAGGGGTCCAAGAGGGAACTATGGCACTTGCTCTACTCTCTGCTGGTTCTCAGTCACTTCCCCTGTTACCCACTATCAAATTGGGCCCTTCTGGTGCTGATTCCAGGCTGGGTGGCTTTGTATACATTCTCGGACACTGTTGGTCTCTCCCACAAACTCTCCTGTGAGGTGAGGAGTTTCTCCTGCCAGGTCAACCCCCACAGATGTTTTCAGTCAGAGGTTTGAGGCTTTATTTCCCTGTGCTGGAACTCTGGGTTGCACAGTCTGTCTCACTCCCCAGTTGTGCCACCTGGTTTATCTGCATGCAAATGTGGGACCACCCTGTCCACCAGCCTGCCTTGCCTACCCTGGTTCTCCAGCCACTGCCTTGCCATGAGTCCTCTCCCCCAGGCTGCTGTCTCCACCCCTCCTACTGGGCTCTAGAATGTTTCTTCTTTAGCTCCTTGGTTGTCAGACTTCCATACAGTTTGATTTTCTCAGTTCTGGTTGTTTTTTGTTTTTAAATTTTTTGTTGTCCTTCTTTTGGTTGTGCAAGGAGGGACGGACGGTGTGTCTACCTATGCCTCCATCTTGGCCAGAAGTCTGTTTACTTCTCTTTAACTAACAGCTTGTCAAGGGTCCGTGTAGTTCCCACATTTAAGTCTCTTCCTTGCATCTTCTGTTAATCTTAACCTAGTAAATTCTCTCAGTTTCTTTTTTTCCCAAGTATTTCCCCCTTCTCTCCTTTACCCCCATCATCTTCTTTCTATGGTTCTCCTCATAGCCTGCCTTCTCCAAGAAGTCATCCTTCTTGGCTAAGAATTTAAAACATTCATTCCTAAGAATTTATAATTCAATATACAGGAGGCTACAGCTTCTCCAATGACACTCATGAGTCCTGCCTGTTTTCTCAGGTTCTGGGGCTGAGACAGTCGGTAAGTTCCCAGCTACCTGCAGACCCCTTACACTCTCTGCTTCTGCCCTGCCTTAACTGCAGTATATGTCCCATTTCCAGCTGGCTTGCTTACCTCTTGCCTTGGGTTTTTTTGTCTGAGTTTTGGCTGGCTTGGGACTAGGCAAAGTTGGGTCCTAAGGATGAGACAGAAAAATAAGAAAATAGAAAGAAATTCACCTAATTGTGTTTTTAAAAGAGTGGGATGCTATAGAAATTATGAGAAGATGAGCCACAGAATGAGAAAAAAAATTTGCAAAAGGTACATCTGATAAAGGACTGTTATCTGAAATATAAAGAACCCACAAAACACAACAATAAGAAAATAAACAACCCAATTAAAAATGGACCAAACAACTTAATGGAAACCTTATCAAAGAAGATATACAGATAACAAATGAAAGGATATTAAACATAAGTCATCAAGTAAATGCAAATTAAAACAATCAGATAGTACTACACATCTATTACAATGTCCAAAATCCAAAACACAACATTAAATGCTAGCAAGGGTGTGAAGAAACAAGAACTCATTTGCTGCTGGTGGGAATGCAGAAATGTATCAGCTTTTTTGGAAGACACTTTGTTTTCTTAGAAAACTAAATATACTCTCACCATATGATCCAGCAATCAAGCTCCTTGGTATTCACCCAAAGTTGAAAACTTAACATGTACATGGATGTTTATACCAACTTTATTCATAATTGCCCAAACTTGGAAGCAACCAAAATATCCTTTAGTAGGTGAATGGATACACTGTGGTACATCCAAAAATGAAACATTATTCAGAAAAGAAAAATGAACTATCAAGCCATGCAAAGACATGGAAGAACCTCAAATGCATTATTCTAAGTGAAAGGCAGTCTGAAAAGGCTACATACTGTATGATTCTAACTATATGACATTCTGGAGAAGGCAAAACTATGGAGACAATGAAAAGATCAGTGGTTGTCAGAGGTTGAAGGGTATTGGGGAGAGAGATGAATAGGTGGAGAACATAGGATTCTTAGGGCAATGAAAATACTCTGTATGATACTACAATGATGGATACATGTCATTGATACATTTGTCCAAACCTATATAGAATGTGCAACATGAAGAGTGAATCATAATGTAAATTATGGACTTTGGGTGATTATGATGTGTCAGTGTAGGTTCACTGATTATAGCAAATGCACCACTCTGGTGGGGGATGTTGATAATAGGGGAGGATATGTATGCTTGGGGACAGGCATATATGGGAATTTTTTGTACCTTCCTCTCAGTTTTGCTGTAACCCTAGCACCACTCTAAAAATCTCTTTAAATATGAAAAGCAAATCTATATTTCATGTGCCTGAGAAGAGAATAAGGAAACAAGTGAATGAATATCCTAAGTGTCCACACAGTAGGAAGGGAGAGTAAAGAGAAGCAACCTGGTATTCTCTGAAATTGCTGCAGTAATAACCAAAGAACTACAGTAGGAATTGAGATGGTAATCAAGAAATAAGTTTCTAGCCCTGGCCAGGTAGCTCAGTTGTTTAGAGAGTTATCCCAATACAACAGGACTACAGGTTTGATCCCTGGTCAGGACACATATAAGAATTAGCCATTGAATGCATAAATAAGTAGAACAACAAATCGATGTTTCTCTCTCTCTCTCTAGTCAATCAATTAATACAAAAATTTTAAAAGAAGTAAGTTCCTAGAGATGTGATATATTAGAGAGAATAACCAAAGATAGAGGTGAGTCTCCTTTGCCTAAGACCTCTCTATGAGATAAGACCAGTCAGGACAGTTCTTTAGTAAATAATAAGCCCATGCCAACCAGATGCCCTGTAGGACTATCCTAAAGGGAGTCCTAAAGATCAATCTTACTTTTTTTCCTTCCTCCTCCTCCTCCAAGTCTAAGTCTTCCTCTTTCTCCAAGAAGGAATCTGGGCCTTCAGCTGCAGAGAGCATTAAGTCTAGAACAGGAATAGGAAGGAAAAGCTAAATCATTTATTCAATAAAATAGGTGGTGAGTTAGTTAATAGAGCTGATCCCAGAGAATTAGTCTTCTAACTCCACCCTTTATGTCCATGTAATGTTTTCTTCATAAAACATGACCCTAGGCCCTGGCTGGTGTAGCTCAGTGGACTGAGCGCAGGCCTGCAAACCAAAAGGTCACTGGTTCGACTCCCAGCCAGGGCACATGCCTCAGTTGCAGTCCAGGTCCCCAGTTGGGGGCATGCAAGGGGCAACCATACGTTGATGTTTCTCTCCCTTTCTCCTTCCTTTCCCTTCTCTCTAAAATAAATAAATAAATAAAATATTTTAAAAAAGAAAAACATGACCCTAGATTATCATCGTTCAAAACCCTTTTCTAAGTCCTATCACTATTCAATGTGCACCCTTCCTCCCTGTCCCCTTTTCTCCTCCATTCCTTTCTCCACTCATCCATCCATCTATCTATCCCTGACACTGAGTCAATAGTATTCATGGAGGAATACTATTATAAAATCAAGAACTAAGCTGATGACATTAGATATAAAATAAAGAAAAGTTTCAGTTGCTGGCCTAATGAAGTAATCCCTCCTCTCCCTCTTTAGTCTTCATCCTCCTACATATCCTACCTTTTCCTTCCCTACTATGGTCAGATCCATTGTATCTGCTCCAGAAACCAAACAGTGTAACCCGCTCCTGAGGGAACCAAAAACAAAAGCATCATCTACTACTCTCCCAGTAACTATCATTGCCCTCTGATTTCAAGAATAGTTATGGAATGTATAGTCATACTGCATACCATTTTCACTTGAAATCTCACAGTAGATTTATCTAGATTTTTGTGGAGATTAACTATTATATTATAGTATTATAGTAAAATAATATATAATTATGTAATATATCTTCACTTTCTCCGTTTATAATTCAGTAAATAACTGGGAAGGGAAAATTCACGGTTTGTCAGACTTTACCCCACACCTAAAGGCAGAATGTGAGGGTAAAAACTGACTGCATAAAAGAGAAGTTAGGGTACATACATCTGAGGCTTGAAGTTAAAATAGAAATGGAGGATGCCCCCTACCACAAACTATGTCTGGGCTGAGAGAAGATCCCATTTGTTCAATGTCAGGGAAAAGAAGGGATGACTTAAGGAATCAAAGGAATTTGGCTTGGTAAAAAAAAAAGACTACATAGTTCTAAAACTAAGACTGTCTAATGGGAAAGGACAAACTGGATTTCTGCCGTAAAGAATGTATGGTTTGCTTTGGATCTCAAGTCCCAAAGAGGAGCTAATACGTGGTCTAAACACTCTCCCACCTGAATACTGATCTGTTCTGCCTCCTGAGCCATTATCATGGCTGCCCGCAGTTTCTGGCTACAGTCCTTGTTTCTGCACTTTTTCTGAAATGGAAGATTAGAGTCATGATACATGTTAGAGAAGTGACCCCACCATACTGCTGTTTACCCAAATTATCTTTAACTGCATTAACTTTTGGTTCCTGATATTGATATGATACTTTTATTAATCTTTTGGGTTCAGGGATGCAATTCCCTCTCAGCCCACAACAAAAACCCTTCTCCAATTCTTAGCAATATTTTCAACCAACAATTTGGTGTCCTCTCCAAAGTAAGTTCCATGGAAATTTAAAAAGGCAAGATTAAAGAAGTTCAGATGATTACACTTTCATCTTCTCACAAGTTTCTTTAGATCTAGCTGCTTAATACTCACTGCCTGATTTTCTAAGGCCCCTGAGCTGCTGGACCTCTGCTCATTTGTAAGGCTGGTCAAACCCAAAGTGGTTATAGGGAGAAACTATTATTTAGTTAATTCAGTGATTCTCCGCCAGGGGAGATTTTGCCCCCAGGAGACATTTGGCAATATCTAGAGACAACTTTTTGGTTGTCACAAACTGGGAGTTGCTACTGGTTACGATGTCAGTAGAGCCCAGGAATGCTGCTAAACATCCTACACTGCACAGGACAGTCCTCCACAACAAGTAATTATCTAGCTCAAAATGTCAAGTGTCTAGACTGAGAACACTGAATTAATCTGTGCCCTCATTTCTGCCACACCTGCTTTGGCTAAACTGTAGGAAACCAGAGTCTTCTGGAAACCCTCCCATCTGAAAGCAGGGAAGAACACTAAGAAAAATCATTATCCTGTTGTAATCCTGGTAGAAAAAAAGAGTCCCTCATGAATAACCTCACCCTTGCACACTTGGTCAGATATGGGACTTTCTCCTGACACAGCTCTCCCTGGGAGAAAATCAGGTTTAATAAGGGGAAGATTTAGTTTTCACGTTCCCTATATTATAATTGACCCCCAAGGTTGCTCACCACTCCAGTTAGCTCCAGAGACAGCTCCTGGAAGTTCTTTAGCATGTTGACTGGGATCCAAGCACGAGAGACTGTTTCTCCAAAAAATGTCACATGGTACTTAGACTGAAATAAAAAATGGTTACGGCCCTGGCTGGTGTGGCTCAGTGGATTGAGTGCTGTCCTGAGAACCAAAGGGTCTCTGGTTCAATTCACAGTCAGGGCACATGCCTGGGTTGTGGGCCAGGTCCCTAGTAGGGGGCGCACAAGAGGCAACCACACATTGATGTTTCTCTCCCTCTTTTTCTCTTCCTTCCCCTCTCTCTCTAAAATTAAATAAATAAAATCTTTTTTTAAAAAATGGTTATGCTATGGCCTCTTGTCTTTCTCCTTGCTTTGGCCCTCTAGCCAGAAAAGGCAGGGGAAAAAACTGAGGAGTCACAAGAAGGAGGTGCTAGGCCTCATCTGCTCCCTTAAACTTGACCCACCTGACCTACCTAATTTGTTGTTCTTCCATGCTGACCTCAGGAATCCTAACCAAAGCATATTTATGAAAACAATAAATGTCCTAATAAATATTTAATTAGATACAAGCTTGTTTCTATATGTGAGTACTTATTTGTTTGTCACTCTAGCTAATTGTCTGTTTCTGCTCATGTCAACTGGCTATGCCTATATTTCTAACTCTATACATTTGTTAGAATGAATTTGGTCATTACTTCTGCCTGACCACCTTCTTGAATCAGGAAACTCACCGGCAGGGAATCAAGATGAGAAGCAAAAAGAAAATATTCCCCCAGGTCAGGATCACATTCTACCATGCCTGGCCACCTGGAGAAGAAAGATGGGTGTAGGAGACAGAAGAGAAGGGGTTAGACGAACAGAACACAAACTCAATCGATATACATGTACAGAAAGGGGCAATGTTTTGTAAACAAAGGATCCCAAAGGTAGAACCCCCTGTCAATCCCTCCCAGTGTTCACTACCGAATGACTGAAGTGACTTTCATCAATGTACAAAAAAGCTTTGCATCTTTCTTGTAAAAGTGTCTTATCCTTAGGCCTTCCAGCAACTCTGAGAACAAAGTCTTCTGACTAGGGACATCTCCAAAGAAGAAATTACCCATCCTACCCTCTCCTTCTCTTTACTTTGTCCCTAATATCTCAGTGTTTTAAAAAATGCTGTAAAGCTACCCTCCTCTTTCTACCCACTCAGGGTAGAATTATCAGATCCTTTTTTTCCAGGGATATATCACCTCCACTATGAAACTAAAAAACATGCTCTTTCAAAGACTCCAAGCTTGGTACTTTATCTTTTCCCCTACCCTATGCTCTTTGTAAAACAGGTACCATTTCCATTGTAAATGCCTTCCATTTTCTTCCCTCTCTACTTGAATCTACCAGACCCAAGTTCATGAAGGATGCTCTGAGGATGCCATGGTGCCTACCAGGGGTAACCATACTGCTTGGCCCAGATGATGGATCCTGGGATGTAGGAGGCATAGGCCACTTCACTCTCACGCCCTACCCAGGTCTCCTCAGGGATATCACAGCGATTATACTCCAAGTCTGCCAAAAAAAAAAAAAAGAGAGAGAGAGAGAGAGAGAAGGAATGAAGGGAAGGAAACAGACTGGATGATGGCAGGAGGCACAACAAGAAGAAATTAATATAAGCAACAGGTAGGACCAAAAGGGCACCTGGGAGATGGGCATGGACGAAGAAGAACAAAGACCCATGGAGAACATGCCAGAAGTAAGAGTGCTGCCTCCTTATACTCTAAAGAAAGAGATTCCAGATTTCTCCTATATCCCATTGTTCGACCCTGCTTCCCTCTATGTAACATCATGATGATAATTTCCATGAGACTCTGTTTTCCCATCTCTAAAATAACTGGGCTGAACTAGGACATCATAATCTCTTTGAAGTAGTTTCAAACATTCTAGAATTCTAAGCCACTGAATCTCTCACCTGCTTTTCCCTATATATCCAAAATGCCTTCCTATCTACCAACCCATTACCAGTAATATAATCAGGATTGACAGGGTCAGACCAATGGTGCAAAAGACAGAATTTGCTCAGAACATACATTTAGATTCCATGACCCTCCCCATAATATAACTCTTCAAGTTGTCTTCTTCTAGTCCATTATGCCAAATTCAACTTCATATGACAGGAAGATCCTTTTCTCCCATACGCTACAAAGGACCCCTAAAATTGAAACTACACCTAGAACATAGTTAATTTAAAGGATAGGTGCAGGGAAAGAAAGGGTGGAACAATAAAACTCCCCCCAAAATTTCCACTCCATTCTACCTGTATTCTGGTCACAGGACCAAGTATCTGGAAGGACTGAGGGGTCAATGTTCCCACGAAGCTGCCTCCATTTCTCACAGTTTGGGGAGGAACACTGGACCCAGACTAGACACTGACCTGTGACAGGAAAAATACTGAAATAAGAGACTTAAAAATATGGTCTTCCTTCTTCAATCCAACTGAGATCAATATACTCCCATCAGAATCACGTAGCCTTAGAGATCACCCGGTCCAATTCTTAACTTATAAATGGAACCAAGGCTGAGAGAAGATAATTGACTCGCTGAAAATCAGTCTAACTTTGTGGCAAAGCTGAACTTAAAACTAAGAACTCACATTTCAGTCTTTTATTATAGCATGCTATCATCTCTCCTCCACCCTGGGCAGAAAGGAGTGTTTCCTGTATTGACAGTTCTTAAAAAGGGTGGATTCCATCCTTCTGGCTAGTGCTTTGTTCTCTATTGGCATGTCAGCACTGAAAAGTTCTTTTGGAGAACCACCCAGCATCTTTTGTGTACAATATCCAGAGTTCCTGTCTGAGTCTCAACAGATTTACCTGCCACCAAATCACCAAGTTGCAGCCTTTGTGATCAATAGTTCACCCCCCTCCAAATGACTAGGTCTAAGTCCATCATTTCTCAATCAACTATTTACTTCAGGTCCTGCTGAAAAGCAAAGCATTCCTTTTATCCATTACCTGCCAAACTCTCATCCCCACCTTTCTCTATCACCACATTTTCTAAATTGATCCAGTGTCTCACACAGCCTTTCCTCTTTCCCTCCCAAATCCTTCCACTCTAAGTGTGTTTGGGTGGGGGAGGGAATTCCAGATAAGAGCAACAAAAGTCCACATACCCTCAACCTCTTATCTGAACCTCTATCTCCTTTTTGAAACCTAGTGATTAGCTGACATTGCCTCTACCCAACCCCACCCCACCCACAGCCCCCTAAATAGAGTTGGTTCCTTCTCATATATCTCACGTCTCTCACACCAGAAAATGGGTTCAGCATCATCCTTATTCCCTATTGCCACTTCCAGACCATTATTATCCTTCTTCCTATAAAAACCCTTCCTCCCTTGAGGTCCATGCCGTGGAACTACCCTGCCTTCTCATCTCCCTTGAAAAGATGCTCACATCTGGTTCAGCCATCTCCTCTCCACCTGCTGCTCTCATTCCATATGACACTATTTCCAGAAGGGTAACTCAAAAAAGCACGCCATTCTCTGAGTTCCTTGACCTTTTCCCCCACATCACCTCAGTAACCCACTTCACTTCAGTAACCCACTCCTACCCTTGCATGCCCCACCCAGGCATCTGCAGGGACTACATACTCTCTTGAACCACTTACCCAAACACCCTTCTCTGATAAAAATTTCCTGTCTTTGCACTGTACTTGTTCAAAGACGCCTACAGCAACTTTTACTTTATATAGATCTCTGATCCACTGACCCGTATCTTCCCCTCAATCCAGTAGCAACCTCTTTTCTTTATTCTGTACTTACTCAGATTTGATTCCTTAGATATCCACTCTGCCTTTTCTGTGGCTATATTCATTAAACTGAACATTGCCTGAGAAAAATCACATAACTAGGCACATAGGTGTACTATATATTCACAATGTTTCCCTAGTAAGTTCACTTTCCTGCTGTCAAATTTTACCTTAAATGCCTGATAAGCAATACCCTCCATCCCATCAAAATCATCCCTTAGAAGAGCATATTATGGGTCACTTTCTCAATTACTTAATTTTGAAAAACAAAGTACTAGTTGAGAATGATGTATTATTTTTCTAAAAAGACAGTTGCCAATGATATTTCTGGATGTTTGTAGAGATGACCTAGCAAGACTAGAAAAAAAGAATGGGAGAAGGGGCTGGGTACCATAAAAGTAAACACAGATCAATAAAATAAATGGGCCCTGGCTGGTGTAGCTCAGTGGATTGAGCGTGGGCCTGCGAACCAAACAACCATGGTTCGATTCCTAGTCAGGGCACATGCCTGGGTTGCAGGCCAGTTCCCAGCAGGGGATGCACGAGAGGCAACCATACACTGATATTTCTCTCCCTCTCTCCTTCCCTTCCCCTCTAAAGATAAATAAATAAAATCTTTTTAAAAATAAATAAATGGTTGGTTTTCAAAACAATGAATATTCATGAAGAAATGAGTGAGGTAAAAAATTATCCTAATAACATAGAACTTGGCTTGGGATGAAATCTCCAATGACAATAACAAACGGTTCTTTTAAGTACCCTTTCAAACAATGCAGAAAGGAAGATGATGTGTTTGAAAATTGTATTTGAGGCTCACAACATGGCTCTATAATAATGAAGACTGATATCATAGACACGTAAGATCATGTCGATTGACCCCTCATTCTTGAAACACTAGTTTCTTTGGATTCTGTGATCACTCATTCTTCTGTTCCTCCTCCTCATCTTTCTGGCAGCTCCCTCCTCCGTCTCCTTTACTGGATTCTCCTTGTTCTCCACCCAGTCTCTAAATGTTGGGCTTCCAAAGCCCGATTGTGGATGTTTGCTCCCCATGTTATACTTTCTCCTGAGGCAACCTCCCCCACTCCCATAGTTTTGATATACATTTTCATTACCAAGGACACAGAGATGTATACAGCATCTGTTCTGAGCTCTTTGACAACTGTTTGGATGTCTCACAATAATCTCAAACCTAATGGGCCCAAACCCAAACACTTAATCTTGTCCCACAAATTTGCTCTTCCTCCACTTCTCCTCACCTCCTTTCATGTACTGCTCAAGCCAGAAATGAATCATCTTTAACATACTCTCTCCTCTCTCACACCTGCACCCCATATCCAAGTCATTACCAAGTTATGACAATATTACCTCTAAAACGTATTTTACAACCATCCACTTCTCTGTCTCCACTTTCATCATCCTAATCCGAGCCACCAAAATATGTAATCCTAGCACTAATTTCTTAACTTGTCTACTCATGTCCCCCCACCTCTCTACTTCATTTTCCAACTGGGTCATTTTAAAACATTAATTTGATGATGTCACTCCCCTGGTTAAAACCCACCAGTGACTTCCCACTGAACTTTTGAAAAAATTGTCACTTTGTAACATGGTCTTTGATTTCATCACTACTTACCTCTTTACATTTATCCAGAGCCACTTGCCTTCCTCGCTCCCCCTTGCTCTCTGAATTTCAATCACACCAGCTTTCTTTGAGTACCTGGAGTATGCCAAACTTCACCCCACCTAAAACTTTCTCCAACTACTACCTTTCCTTCAGGTTTCAGCTTAAATGTCATTTCCTTACAAATACTTCCCTGATTGACCCAGTTTTAACTAGGCCTTCATTATTTCCTCTCATGACACTCCATTTTTTTCCCTTCATAGTACTTAACACAAACTGATTGTATTTATCAGATACTCCCCTTCCAACTTCCTACTCTAGGAGGACTCATTTCTTCTTGGCAACTGTAAGAAACAGAAAGAGTATTCTTTTATAGCTAAAGGCTTACACATTCACTACAATCACAATCTGACTCATAAGCACTATCTAAGGAGTGAACTTCCATCTTTCAGTCTAAAGGCCAATCCCTTCCCTAATACTCAGAGGTTCAGGAGATGGATCAATATCACCCAGTTCACCCAACTGCCCAGATTAGACTAATACTTCCAGTACTTTATATTACCATGTCATAATAACATGAGAAGTGGTCTATTGCCCAGGACTACCTTGTTTGGTACCTGCATAGTCTTGCTGGAGTTTTCTTTCAAGTACATACAAATCATATTATGCTTCTATAATTAAAATTATATACATACACACATACATGTTAGACACAAGCTGATTGTTTATTCCATTGTTTCTTACACTTGGGGTTCTGTTTTGTGTGTGTGTGTGCGCGTGCGCGCAAGCCTGGTTTCCTCCAGACTGTTCATGCTACTTATTTGCAAAGTTTTAAACATATTTACTAATATATTATATGATCTATTTTACTTCTTATCCTTAAATGTCTCAATATTATCTGTCTAGTACAGTAAAACAGTAAATTCTATCAATTCAGGGATTATCTATTTTGTTCACCACTATATTTCTAGCACCTAGCACATTGCCTGGCATATAAGGCATTAATAACTATTGTTAAAAGAATAAATAAATATATATCCATCCTTATCTTCCCTACATCCAATCCCAAAATATAAGTTGTCCTTTATAATTAAGAATAAATTCTCTGGTTCTCTTTTCATTCCCTTCAATTTCTTCCTTTCTATAAACAATTTTCCCTGAGCACATAAATATGCTAATATTACACAGGTCAAGTCTATTTCTTTTAAAAGTTAAAAAAAGAAAAACATTATCTCAACTCTGCACTTACTTCCCCCTTTATTTACCATTTTATCCCTCCTAGTTTTCACACCTAAACTACTTTAAAAAGTATTTACCCTTCAACCAACTATAACCTGCCATTTACCCTAACCAACCCATATGAGGGTTCTATTCAAGACCCTAATGACTCCCTAATTGTGATATCCCTTAACTATTTTCAAATCTTTATCCTTTGATGTCTCTGTAGTAGCATTTGACAAGCCTAAATACTCCTTTTATATGTATATATTTACATATAAATATATGTATTTACATTTATATCTATACATTTATACATTATAAATGTATGCATTTATACTTTATACATTATAATGTAAATAATGTGTACATTGTACATTATATATGTATATTTATATATTTATATATGATTTTGTAAAACTCCCTTTCTTGAAATTCTATCCTCCCCTGGCATCTGTGATAACACCCTCCTAGTTTTCCTTCTACCTTTCTAATTTTCTCTTAGTTCTTAGTTTTTCCCCCGGGACAGCTCTTCCCCTGTTCAGTCTTAAACATTATGTTTCCCCAGCGTTTTTTATTGTGTTCTGTTTTCCTTCCCCAACTTCTTGGAAAAATTTCACCCATTCCTACTGATGAAGATGATTTCCAAATTTCTATCTCCAACATAGACCTCTTTCTTGAGCTCTAAATCTCATCAAAGACCTCCTAACTTGTCAAAAGTCAAAATGGCTGAATTTACAATCTTAAACTTACTCTTTCTTCTATATTCTCCATTTTAAAGATGTATTTGTTTGTTTGTTTATTTATTTAGAGGGGGAAGGGAGGGAGAAAGAAAGGGAGAGAAACATAAATGTATGATAGAAACATCTATCACTTGCCTCTTGCACACCCCCAGTGGGGACCTGGTCTACAATCCAGGCATGTACCCTAACCAGGAATCGAACTAGTGACCTTTTGGTCCTCCGAATGACACCCAACCCACTGAGCCACACCAGTCAGGGCTATATTCTCCATTTTAGATCATGCCTTTTTTTAGCCACTCCGTCACTCATGCCAGAAAACAGGATGGTTCTACAGGCTGAGACCCCCCTCTTCCTCAGCTCTCATAACTGGCTGCCACAGCATGTTGATTCTGCCTCCTAAAGATCTCAAATTTGTCTCTTCCTCTTCACTGCTATTGTCTACCTTCCTTGCTTGGATTAGTATTTCTGTGAGTCTAATCTTTCTGAGAATCCATCTTCCATGCTACTGCCAAAGTGAGCTTTCTAAAATGCAAATCTTATCAAGTTTTCCCTACTTAATTTCGATGGTTCCTCTTTACCTGTAAAATCCAAATTCCTTAGTTTGACATGTAAGGCCCCTTATGAGTTGGCCCTTGCATGCCTGTAGCCTTATCTTCCCCACTCGTGCCACCTTCTACTCCACAGCACACCCAAAAGCTGCAAACATTAGCTCTCCTCCATAACTCTGACAATAATTATCACTCTGATCCATCCCCATTTCCACCTTGGTTCATCTGACTAAACTATACTTCAAATTCTTGCTCAAGCAGTATCTTTTCTTTGAAAATTTTCCAGGTCTACTTCCATCTTGTAGCTTTCTTATCTGCCTTCTTTAGAAGTCTATCTCCCTTGTGGCAGGCTTATATTCATTTCCTCTGCATTTACCCAGCACCTCCTAAAATGCCTGGTATGTAGTAGGCACCCAAAAACTATGGATTATATGCATGAATAATTGAACAAATTAAATATTTTTCTCTCTTCCTCAGCAGCATATCCTACAAGTATCTGTGAGAAATTGATTATAATATTTGTAGAATTCCCTCTAACATTCTAACCCTTGCCTCTCTCCTCCATCTTCAGTTTTCAAGCCCAAGTAATTTTTCCAAACCATGGCTGAACTCACCAAAGCCACTTTCCTCTCTTTTTTGTTGGTCCCTGATATGAGAATGATCCAGAACCATTTTCTTTGGTTGGCCTTTCTGTCTGTGCTCATATCCACTTTGGGCTTTCTTCATGTTCTCATCTTCTGAGAAGATAAAACATTGTAGGGTAGGGAGATGAGGAAGAGATTCTTTGTAGATAATAAAGCATGAAGAAGGATCATAAAATGATAGTTTCAAGACTTAGATTGGAAATTTTCAGCCTGCCCACTATCCAATTCCCTAATTTCATGAATTAAATATGATACTTGAGCCAGACGTCAAATCTGACTATACTTACGAGCTTTCTTCTTTCTTTTGCTCAGGGAGAGTTTACTGAATTTCTTCTCAGAGGTTGCAGGATCTGGCTGGCCTGGCTTAGATGTCTTTGTCTTAGGAATTATTCCATCTTCCTGAGAAGCTGAAATCTCTAGAATATGAGGTACCATTACCCCCTCTCTGAAAATAAGATTTTTTTAATGAAAAAGTAAAAGAATCCATGGACAAAAGTTAAGCACATAGAAGACTCCTAGGCTCTTTAAAGCCTCATGAGGTCATTTTATCTATCTACTTGCCTAGTTTTCCCAATTCAAACAGGTATCTTTCCCGAGCTGAGAGAAATCTACAGAGATGTAAAAAATGACCAGATAGATAGATAGGTCATTTGTAAATATTAAGTCCACCTTGTGATCAACTTGCCTGGTAAGGATAAACTTACCTATCAGCATTACCATTATCAGTAGTAGAAGAAGCATTTCCTGGTTCCTTGTCTAACTGGGTACATCTTACAGGCTGGACACAGGAAGTCTCTGCAAAATCAAGGCTGGGTTCTGTCACCACCAGCACCACCCCCCCACCAAAAACAAAATATTACAAGCAGAGAAGTAACTAAGGAAAATAACCACTCCATTATTTCCAATATAACCTTATATTAAAATGTCTTCTACCTGTTGCCTGGAAGAGTCTACTTTTGGAGTTTTGTCATATCATAAAACTGTAAATCTTTAAATTTTCAGGAAAAAACATAGATCTATGTTCTTCTGAATTTCCAGATTGATCTGCCTCATTCCAGGATAACCAGGAAAATTTTTAATTTGCTTATTTTAACTTTTATTTTATGTATTATGTTTTATATCATTTGTTCCTGAAACTTTCTTCTAGAAATGGAGGTACACCTAAAAATAGCTGAAAGTGTCAGACTATTCTTCTTAGCCTCATGACCTTACACAAAGGGTCTTGGGGCCTACGCTATAGAGTGCTTGTTCTAAATATCAAATCCCTAACATATGTTGAAACAGTATGAGAAAGAGAAAAATTAGAAGGGTAGATGGAAACTAAGTTCTTCAAACCTGGGGAAAATAATTTATCTTTTCTAAATAGATTGTGAACACATAAAAATGAATTTGAATTACATTAAAAAATCTAGATGAGACCATATTTACATTCTGAAGTCAATGTAATCTACTTTTCTAAAAGTCTGTACACCCTATCTAAGGTGATTTAGCTATAGTCCTATTAATAGAAGATGAAGTGTATTAAAATATTTCAAATATTCCAAAGTCCTATCTAATATTTTCTTACTTAGAAAGATGGAGGGAAGGAGTGAAGCTGTCAACATATTCTACACCTCAGGTAACAGTTTCTCTGCCTATCTGAAACTATTTTTCTATCACTATAAGCCATACCCATGCATTGTTGGAGGGACTTCTGGAGCACAATCTGGACAATCTCCTCAAATTCTTCATTGGTAAGACTTGACTTTTCCTGCAGAGACAGGGGTAGGGAAGGAAACTGTCTTTTCCCAGTTCTCCTCTCGGGCCAATCAGAAAAGCCTCCTTTACATGAGGCAGTAAATTCACAAGGCTGAGAGCATGAAAACAATGATCATACATAAGGACTCTATAAACTCTATCCCAGATCCACAGGAAATAAAGGAATCAAAGAAAAGAAAAAAGTTTATTAAATTTCTGTCCACCTCTATTTTCATTTCCATCCTACCTCAGGCCCTACCTACCTACCCATTATTTCCTGCTAAATGCTTTCATCAAAATATTTTTTACCTCTTTAAGGAAAGAAAATGGAAGTTCCAAAAGAATAAAAAACTGAAACTACAAGATGAATTTCCCCAACATGAAAAGATTCTGTTTGTCCAGGGCAGATGATTAGAAGAAACTGTCCCTCTACAGCCCAACAATATAACTGATACCTTTTCTTTCTTCTCTGCTTGCTTGTTGTGTTGAGCCTTTACTTCTTCCTCCTGGCTGCTGCTTGCATCATTCTCTGTGGTTGCTTTCTCCTCCTTCTTCTCTAACCTGGCCTTTAGAAGGTTTGGCCTGGCCTCTGCCTCTCGGGAACTGATTCCCAGAGTCTCCCCTTTGTGTGGGTTAGGGCTATAGGGCATCAGGCTATACAATTTTTGTGCAGGTGGGGCAAAGGGTTTTTTTGGTCCTTTCCCACATTCTGAAAGAAATTTAATCATCAAATGGAATTTATGAAATATAAAGCATAACACAGAGACTGCCAAACACTGCCCATTGACTGACCATATCAGAATTATCCGGAGAGTTAAACAGATTCAGATTTCTAGGCTTCCCCTCACCTACCCTTACCTCCCCTGCCCGGAGATTTCGATGAAATATTTTGAAGTTAGGCCTGAGATCCGTAATTTTACAAAACTATCTAGATGATTCTGATGTACTTCCAGGCTTAGAAACCACTGAGTAATTTAAAGGTGATAAATATAAGCATATGGGAAACTGAATTATTCAAACATGAAAATTTTAAAATTTATTTATTTTAACTTTGGACAAAATTTTATAGAAAATTAAGAGAAAATGAAAAACTAATCAAAATCTACAAGTGATACAATGAAAATTGCAGTGATCCTTCCAGGTGTAGGTAATATCTCTTTCTTCTATAACACTTTGTACCTGCCTGGTGGCATTCACCCCATTCAGATTTATGTTATAGATATTACAATGTCTTTTCTTTCCCTACTAGTTCATACATTCCTTGAGCAAGACTGTTTCTAAGATATATATTTCACTCAAAGTATCTAGAAACATAGTAACTTTAACAGAGTGAACACAAAATATATGTGAATTGAACTTCCCTTTGGTGAGAATCTGAACCCCTTGGTCCAGATGACCAAGAGCTGAGACAGAAGGGAAAAACTGAGAGAAAGGTATAAAGGAAACCTCCCTCACTTTTGACTCACCATCCTTACTCCGCAGTGTTGTCATCATTCAGCTCCGAAGCTACACTTGCTTTGTGCCTCTGTTAAAAAAAAAAAAAAGACAGAAACTGACTACTATGACTCTGATTGAACTCGATTTTAAAATTTCTTCTCTTCTATCTTCTTTAGGGGATAATTAGAGTTACTTTTTAAAGATCAGCAATAGTCCTTAGTGTTTGAGGTGCTGAAGAGATAGCTATAAGACATCTGTGGGCCAGCAGAGTGCTGAGACAACTTGTGGGTGATGTTCCAGTAATTTATACATTTTTCCAATTTATACTTTCCACTATTGATATTATTTCTACCGAACTTTTTGTTTTATCAGCCTAAACTTACAATTCTCTACCCAGTTTTATTTTTGTAACAGTTATAATTAAACATTGTAAATCTGGTAGGGTCTTTACAGGTCATAAAATGCCATCTCCCCTTCTTACAGATGAAAAACACACAAAGAGAGGTTAAGTGGCTTGCCCAAAACTTCACTGTTAATACATGGTTGAGCCGAGTTGAACCCAGGTCTTTGGCTTTCAAATCTTACTAATGCCACATCTATTCTTCTCTAAGATCTTATTTCTGGCTGTTGGTTTTGAGTACTTTGAAGGCCCTAGACTTGAAACTCAATCTTCCAACTCTGCAATCTCCCACCCACACTTACCCTCTTTAGGGACCCAAAAGCAGCATAAAATGGGCCTTTTGGTTCACATACAGTTCCCTGTAAAGGATCTGAAATTTTTAAGGCCTTCAAATGTTTAAGCTATAGTAAACATTCAGTTGTTCAGAATGTGGAGTTCCTCTCCTTGGTTCCTAAGATAAATTCAGAAGGTTGGGGCTTGACTTAGTGTGGCCACAACACGGCTGAATGTAAAGTATTTTTAAATTATCTTTTAGTACTTTTCTGTTCCCTTTCTTAATTCTATAAATATAGATAATTTTGATGTACTGTTCTGCAACAACTACTTTTCCTTCATATTAAGAGACACATTTTCTCACTTTTTCTATCATAACTTATCACCACCAACACCAAAATTTACTTGCTTAAAGAAAAAAGGCAAATGGGAAATTGGGAAGAGAAACACTACAGCAAACTGGTCTCCTTTTTAGATAATCCTAAATAGAAGTTAAAATACTGAATAAAATTGGCTGCAAAAGGAACATTAATTTGATTGCAAATGAAAAACAGGTATCTTCTCCCAGATTCCAGAATTCCAAAAAATAATAATGAAAAGTCCCTATTTCTAAAAGTCTCTCTAAAAGATTACCCTTTAGAGGGTAATCTAAATTACAAAAAGAGCTGTACTAAATTGGAAATAAAAATTAGTGTATTTGAGATGACAACATTTGATTTATAAAAATGTACATCTTTATAATTTTCTTGTATATCCATAAACCATCTCTGGAAGAACACAAGAAATGGACAAAAGTGCCACTAGAGAATGAAACTGTGTGGAAGGGAGCTTTTTACTGTACCCACTTGTGCATCTCTAGTATTTTGTAACATACACATATTATCTATCACTTTAAAGGTGATTTTTTAAAATTATAAATTCTTTAAATAAAATAAAGAGTACTTTGATCAACTTAAAAATGCAAATATTTTGTGCCAGCTGGTGTGGCTCAGTGGATTGAATGCTGGCCTGTGAAGCAAATAGTCACGGGTTCGATTTCCAGTTAGGGCACATGCCTGGGTTGTGGATCAGGTCTCCAGTGTGGGACCTGTGAGAGGCAACCACACATCAGTGTTTCTCTCCCACTTTCTCCTTCCCTTCCCCTCTCTCTAAAAATAAATAAATAAAATCTTTACTTTACTTTAATTTTTTTTAAAAAAAGCAAAAATTGGGACTTCTGGCCAAGATGGAGGCATAGGTGGAAATACTGTGCCTCCTCGCACAACCAAATTTAAGGACAACAAAGATTTAGGAACAAAACCACAACCAGAACAGACAAAAAATTGAACTATACCGAAGTCTGACAACAATGAACCATTTATCTAGACCAGTAAGAGGGGCCGCAGCAGGACAAGGCGGTGGTTGGCAGACCCAGGCATGGGGAGGAAACGAGCAAACTCAGTGAGGCGTGCAAGGTAGCTGGCTGACTGAGGACACACATTCGAACGCAGATAAACCAGGCAAAAAATGGGCAGCAAGACAGACCGCGCAACCCAAGGCCCCAGCGATTGGAAATAAAGCCTAAAAGCACCAATTGAAAAAACTTACAGGGGTTGAGGTGCCGGGAGAGACTCCCAGCCTCATAGGAGAGTTCGTTGGAGAGACCCACAGGGTCCTAGTATGTACACAAACCCACCCACCTGGGAACCAGCACCAGAAGGGCCCAATTTGCTTGTGGTAAGTGGCAGAAGGGACCGAAATCCAAGAGAGAGCTGAGCAAGCGCCATTATTCTCCCTCTGACCCCACTCCCACATGCAGCATCACAACCCAGAGATGGGGTTGCCCTGCCCTGGTGAACACCTAAGGTTCCACCCCTCATACGTAACAGGTGTGACCAGACCAAAAAATGATAGCTCAAACAGAAGAATAAATCAAAGCCCCAGAGCCAATATGTTTAAGCGACCAAGAGATAGCGAACCTATCAGATGCACAGTTCAAAACACTGGTGATCAGGATGCTCACAGAATTGGTTGATTTTGGTTGCAAATTAGATGAATAAATGAAGGCTACCCTAAGTGAAATAAAGGAAAATGCACAGGGAACCAATAGTGATGGAAAGAAAACTGGGACTCAAATCAATAGAGTGGACCAGAAGGAAGAAAGAAACAACCAAACAGAAAAGAATCAAGAAACAAGAATTCAAAAAAATGAGGAGAGGCTGAGGAACCTCCAGGATATCTTTAAACGTTCCAACATCCAAATTATAGGGGTACCAGAAGGGGAAGAGGAAGAGCAACAAGTGGAGAACTTATTTGAACAAATAATAAAGGAGAACTTCCCCAATCTGGCAAAGGAAATAGACTTCAAGGAAGTCCAGGAAGCTCAGAGAGTCCCAAAGAAGTTGGACCCAAGGAAGAACACACCAAGGCACATCATAATTACATTAGCCAAGATTAAAATGAAGGAGAGAATCCTAGAAGCGGCAAGAGATAAGGAGACAGTTACCTACAAAGGAGTTCCCATCAGACTGTCAGCTGATTTCTCAAAAGAGACCTTACAGGCAAGAAGGGGCTGGGAAGAAGTATTCCAAGACATGAAAGGCAAGCACCTACATCCAAGATTGCTGTATCCAGCAAAGCTTTCATTTAGAATGGAAGGGCAGATAAAGTGCTTCTCAGATAAGGTCAAGTTCAAGGAGTTCATCATCACTAAACCCTTATTATATGAAATGTTAAAGGACTTATCTAAGAAAAAGATAAAAAATATGAACAGTGAAAGGACAGCAAACTCAGTTATTAACAACCACACCTAAAACAAAAGCAAACTAAGCAAACAACTAGAACAGGAGCAGAGCCCCAGAAATGGAGATCACATGGAGGGTTAGCAACAGGGGAGTGGGAGGAGAAGGGGAGAAGGTACAGAGAATAAGTAGCATAGACAGTGGGGAGAAAATATACAGGGGGAGGGCAAGAGTAGAGTGGGAACTGTAGAAGCTAAAGAACTTATGTCACATGGACACAAACTAAAGGGGGGGAATGTGGGGGGAGGGGGTGTGCAGGGTACAGGGGAATGAAAGGGGGAAATGGGACAACTGTAATAGCATAATCAATAAAATATATTTTAAAATAGCAAAAATTTCTGAGTTATGTTCAAATCATTATCTAAGCCCATACTGACCTCTCTAGGCAAAAGTGTGTTACTAGAGCCACAATGAACTGGATAAAATTATGGATTATTACTGAGTTAATAAACTGTATTAAATCTATAAGCAGTGATGTATAATAGTTCCCTTTTAATTTAGAGTGGGAATGTGATAAAGTACTTTTCAAGAAAATCTCTAACCTGATCAATAGAGAAAGGAAAGACAGGAAGTCACTGACAACTTAAGTGTCTGCTCCTCTGTTCCAGACTAATTATTTTCTTCCACAATAACAAATATTGAGATCTAGTTCAGAGAGAGAAATATTTTTAAATGGTTAATAAATCCACAAAATACTACCACCTTTCATCTGACCAGCCACTAAATGACTGGGGACTCCAGACCCAGGAATAACAATTTCGGTTTTAATCTCGCTTTTCTTAGCTTAAATGTAAGAGAAAGGAATAAATCCACTTAATCTTCATTTTTGAAAGTAAAAGAAAGTTCCATAACTCAGATGTTACTTATCAACATAAAAAAGAAAGATAAATAAGGAAGGAAAAAGAAATTAGAAACAATAAATAGAACCAAGAGAAGGTGAATGAGGTGTT
The DNA here is from genome assembly GCA_004027735.1 of Carollia perspicillata. Classification (NCBI taxonomy): domain Eukaryota; kingdom Metazoa; phylum Chordata; class Mammalia; order Chiroptera; family Phyllostomidae; genus Carollia; species Carollia perspicillata. The sequence goes on from PVKM010005609.1 coordinate 25,000, forward strand.
CCAAGAAATTTAAAAAAAATTTTTTTTCTCATTTAAACACTAAAAATCATCACATTGATTTTAAGATAAAATCACCTAGCTCAGCAGTTCTCAACGTGTGATCCAAAGACTCCCGGTGGTCCCTTCCCCTTTCCAACTGCTTATCTGTGTTAGGCTAGATTTTCTCTGATACTTCAACCAAAACAAGATACAAGCATACCTTGGAGATATTGCAGGTTTGGCTCCATCCAAATCACCACAGTAAAGTAAGTGGTAATCTTTTTGTTGGTGGAAGGACTTGCCTTTAATTTGTTTAAAAAAACAAGCAACACCTGTGAGGTACAGCAAAGGGAAGTGCAATAAAATGAGGTATGCTTGTATCATAACAGCTTGAATTCAGAAACAGATAAAAATCCAGCTGTCCTCTATTAAGCCAGACGTGAAAGATATTGCAAAAATGTAAAACACCATTCTTCACACTAACTTTCCTCTCATATAGGAAAATACATTTTTCATTAAAATGTTAACATGTAATGGATTTATTGTTGTTACTTTAATGTTAATGAATGTTTAAAATTTTCTCCATTCAATTTCAGTCAGAAATTAAACACTCGGTATAATTTCTAATATATTCATACCAAAAATATATAAATAGATATAAACCAATCTCTGGAGTCCGTTAGAATTTTTAAGTGTGTAACGTGTTTGAGAACTAGTCTAGCTAAATAACTTAATTCAGCCTCATCAATATTTTACAAGAAGTGTTCATTCTCCCCCCTCCTCCCCTCATTTAGAATGTGTTCACAAATTTCTCCTTCCTAACTATCCGATTCTTCCCTCTTCATATTGCTCCTGGAATCCTTGGTCCAAGAGAATAAAAGTAAACTCTTTTAACACAGACTCAGTGAGCCTCAAAAACCTGTAATTGAAGACTGCATTTAAAATCTCCTTTAAGCTGGAGTTGGATTTCCTTTTGGCTTTAATGTCTAATGGCATGTAGGCCTCTGCTTATTTACATGCCTCGATTAGTAATAGTTGTTTTTTTTTCTTTTTTCCCCCCTGTGTTCAGGGAGCATGATCTAAAACATTTAACAAGACAAAAGGAAAAAGGTTCCACCTACCCTACTGCCTATACTAGACTACCTGACAAGACATTACTGTCATAACTACTGTATTTGAACTGAACCTTTTACAGCATCTTATAAATGAACTAAAGTTTTTTGGTTTAGAGAGTGCAAGGAAGCACACAGATATAGCCACTTATCACAAAAATACAGACTCATTCGGGACTCTGATCTTGTTCTTGCAATCTTCTCTTGATATCTACTGCCAAAGATGCTTTCACGTGGGCTCATTACGACCTTCAACTAGCCTTTTTGTGTTGTTTCCGTTTAAAGGAGCACATCTCCATCAATTTTCAGAAACTCGCACCATTTTCCCTCTCGCGATTCCAAGGTTTGGAACAGTAAAAGGACTTAATTCCACCTTTAAAACTCGAGGGAAGAATTTTTGGCGATCGCCATTTTTCCTCGATCTTCCCTCCCCAAATCTCTATTAAGGACAATTAAGACCGGAGGTATTACAGAGTCAAAAGTCCTTGACGCTCCTCAAAGAGTAAAACGGTGTCCTTCTAACATCTCTTCCCCATCAAGAACCCCACCGTGACAGAATTTCCCCTCAGCTGTCCCTCCCGCTGAGGCACCAGGATCTTCATTCTGGCTCAGACCGTCGCTGCCCACCAGTTTGAATGTATGGGGTTACTTTGCTTGTTGGTTGGGGATGAATCTGAGGTTAGAGGTTCTAAGAGACAGGAGTAAGAATTGACTGTCGCCCTGAAGGGAAAATTTTTCAGAGGAAAGGTTCCGGGAATGGCCGCGCATAACACCTTCATCTGAAACCGAAAAAGAGCTAGCTACCTTCTGGAACGAGGAGGACCTAAAGGCGAGGAGCAGTAAGAGCTACTGCAGCAACTCTGCAAGCCCCTCCAACCTCGACCGACTTTTCCCGCCACCAAGAAAAGGCGCGAGGCCACACAGAAGCTCCACAGTTCCCTCCAGCGGCGAACTCTGTGATGAGGCACATGCGCAGCTGGAGGATGCGTTTGCGCTTGCGCAGCTGAGGGATTGCCGCCATCTTCCAATCGAATGCCTTCTAAAACTACAAATCCCATAATCCTGGCTCGGCTCGCTTTCTTTAGGCGGCAGCAGCAGCGCCTGATCGTTAAGGAACCGTATCGTTCTCTAACTTTTCTCTGTCCCAAACTGCCTTTTCTTTCTTTTCGTTCCTTGATTCCTATTCTTCCTTCTAGTCTTCTTCGCACTTTTATTTTAATATTTTGTTTGAGACTCTCCATAATGCCATTCTCGCCTCTAGTGCCCTCTTCTCGGCCACAGGACCCGCACCCCAAGCACCGTTGGCGGGGAGAACCGGCGACCTAGCACCCAGTAGAAAGGACGTCGAATAGCTTTACATTCGTCGAGGCAGTGGCCCAAGCAGGCCTAACCCTCTTCCCTACCCACACGCCGTTTTTATATAAGGCGGGGCGATGCCGCAGCGTGCACTCGGGAAGGCTTCGGGAAGGCCTGCGTGCGGGATGGTGGTGGTTGTTGAGTCTCAGTCCACGGGCTAGGGGCCCGAGCGCAAGGTTGTGTGCTGAGGCGTTGGTGTCGGGGATTTGGGTGTGGAGGGAGAGGTAAGGGCGTGGTGTCCCCAGGGGATCGTGCTTTGGAGAACTGTGGAGAGAACAACTCGGCCATTTCGGAGAAAGAGGAAGTTGAACCACTTGGCTGTTTTGGTGTTGATGTTTTGTTTCTTCAGTTCAACAGAGAATATTTTCGAGGGGGGAGGGTGGTGAGTTAAAATGACCTAGTATTTTACTGAGAATAGGTCATTGGAAGACGGTTGGTACACAACGTTCCTTCTCTTATTCTACTTTTAATGTTCACCACTTCGCCCCTCCAAAAACTTAAGTAGGTGGTCTAAAAGGAACGACCAGATAATGAATAATTCATGAGGACCACCTTGTTCCTTAGCCAGGCCCCTCCAAGTCGCGCTGACGCAAGTTACGTGTGTACCAAACCTGGGGAAGCACGTAACAGTCTCCGCCCCTAGGACGGAGGGCGGGGCGTCATCTCCAGCACGTGCTGCTCCTACCCGCGCAAGCCCAAAAGGGTGTGCGCAGGCGCTCCCCGCTAGGGGGAGGAAGGAGGCGGGGTAGAGAGGTTGTTGGGTTTAGAGCCGGGCGGAGACCGCTGAGACTCATTCCTCAGGAACAAGGGTCGGGTGTCAAGGAGACCTTTTCACACCAGCTCCCCGTCCCCCGCCTACGGTGGGTGGGTTCGCGCGGCAGAGACAAAGGATTTCAGTAGGCACGAACATAGCTGCGAAGGGAAGTCGGGTGTCAGTTTGGGGTTGTGGGCTTTCGGGGAGGATTGAGGGGGGCTATATTTAAACTCCCGGAGCCGTTAAGTTGGTTCGACTCGGATGCGCGCGCGACCTGGGTGGTGGCAGAGTGCGCATGCGTATTTCTGGGGCGAGAGGAACGCGCTCCAGTACTGCGCGCTCGCGGCAAAGCGGTGGTGGTAAAGGAGAAAAGGGTCGGCGCACGCGCGTTTGCTTCCTCGAGTTCTTCGGGTGTCGCGGGCATCTTGTTTTGGTCTCGCGGGCGAGTGGGGCGCGCTTCGGGGGCGGCGCTTGGGCGCGAGACTAGGGGAGAAGAGCAGAGCTGCGCGCGCACTCGGGGAAGGGGGGGAAGGGAGCGGGGTCTAAGGAGGGGGATTAAGCCCCCTGGTTCCCCCCTCATAGCCCGCGACTGGGACAGAGTAAGGGGAGGAAATGATAGAGATGGCGGCGGAGAAGGAGCTGTTTCTGGTCCCTGCCCCGCCGCCACCACTAAAAGAGGAGTCAGGCGGAGGGGGCAGCCCCTCAGTGCAACTACACCGAGAGGCCGCCTCCAGGGAGCTCCGCGGCGGGACGCAGCGCGGGCTGGGCCCACGCGCACACCCAGCTGGGGTCCCGGCTTCTGGGTCCTGCAAGGAGAGCCCCAGAGCTACATCCACCCCTCGGGGTGGCCAGTCGCAGCAGCAACGAGGGGGTAGCCCCCAGGCGCACGGGGAGGCCCGCTTGTCGGATATCCACGGGCGAGCCGCTCCTCCGGACGTGGGGGAGGAGCGACGGGGAGGTGGCGGAACAGAACTGGGCCCCCCTGCCCCGCCTCGACCCCGTAATGGCTATCAGCCCCACCGGCCCCCTGGGGGAGGTGGGGGCAAGAGGAGAAATAGCTGCAATGTAGGGGGAGGTGGTGGAGGCTTCAAACATCCGGCCTTCAAGAGGCGCCGGCGGGTTAATTCGGACTGTGACTCTGTATTACCCTCCAACTTCCTCCTGGGGGGCAATATCTTTGATCCACTGAACCTGAATAGTCTTCTGGATGAGGAAGTGAGCCGCGCACTCAATGCAGAGACCCCTAAGTCATCCCCACTTCCGGCCAAGGGGCGAGATCCAGTGGAGATTCTCATCCCCAAAGATATTACTGACCCGCTCAGTCTCAATACTTGCACAGATGAGGCCCAAGTAGTGCTTGCTTCACCACTCAAGACTGGTCGGAAACGGCATAGACACCGGGGACAGCACCACCAGCAGCAGCAGGCAACTGGAGGGAATGATAGCCACTCTCTGCTGCCCACAGCCCCCCTCACTCCCTCACTCCATGGGGAGGGGACCACACAGCAGCAGCGGCATAGGGGCCAGAACCGGGATGCCCCCCAGCCCTATGAACTCAACACAGCCATCAACTGCAGGGATGAGGTCGTATCTCCCCTTCCGTCTGCCCTACAGGGTCCCTCAGGCTCCCATTCAGCTCCTCCAGCTGCCTCAGTTACCTCTGCACTCCCGTCTTCCTCCTCACGGCATCGAAAACGTCGCAGGACTTCCAGCAAGTCAGAGGCAGGGGCTAGAGGTGGAGGCCAGGGTCCCAAGGAAAAGAGCCGAGGGAGTGGGGGAGGTCGCCACCATCTCCACCAACTACCTGCAGCAGGTTTCAAAAAACAACAGCAAAAGTTCCAGTATGGGAATTATACCAAGTACTATGGGTACCGGAATCCTTCCTGTGAGGATGGTCGCCTTCGGGTGTTGAAGCCTGAGTGGTTTCGGGATCGGGACGTCCTAGATCTGGGGTGCAATGTGGGCCATCTGACCCTGAGCATTGCCTGTAAGTGGGGCCCATCCCGCATGGTAGGCCTGGATATTGACCCCCGGCTCATCCACTCCGCCCGCCAAAATATCCGACACTATTTGTCTGAAGAGCTGCGTCTGCCACCCCAGACTTCTGAGGGGGACCCAGGGGCAGAGAGTGAGGAAGGGACCACAACCATCCGAAAGAGGAGCTGCTTCCCAGCCTCACTGACAGCCAGCCGGGGTCCCATTGCTGCACCCCAAGTGCCCTTGGATGGAGCAGACACATCAGTCTTCCCCAACAATGTTGTCTTCGTCACGGTAAGAGGGTCTTGGGATAAGGGCCAGTTGTGAGGATGAGATTAAAAGAGAATGAGGCAGGAGAACATTATGAGCCAGAGGGGTTTCTGTGCATGTAGTCCTCACCCGGAGAACCAGAGCCTCAAGAAGTCTGAATCTGCAACTAATTCTACTGGTTGTCTCTCCTACAATGTGGAAAGGCAGGGCTCTACCAGCGCTCCTTTCTCATGACTGCTAGCCCCCAAGTGGGATCTGACTCCTTTTGCCCTGATCCCTTATCTGGACTAATCCAGACCAGTTTGCCTTTTCTTGGGGGTTATTGCTGATGCTCTATAGAGGAGTTGGTCCAGATGGAAACTTACCCTCCAGCCAACTGAAGGTTCATGAGGGATTGGTATCAGATATGGAATGTCTTGGGGTAGGAGGAGAATTAGGGTCATGGCTAATATTTACAGTTTCTGTCCTTTGATAGGGACTTTGCATTAGATATAGAATTGGTTGAAGTGTGTCATGGTCAGGAACCTAAGTTGCTTGGCCTTGGATCATCTCCACATTGACCCTAAATTGTGGAATGGAGAAGAGTCAGAGTCCTCTGCAGGAGGGGAACGTAACATGTCGTCTTCAGTCTAACCCCTGCCCACATAACTCCTCATAAAACATTCCAGTTTGACCATCTGCAGTAGTATTGGAAAAATGGACTTTCCAGAGGATGGTAATGAACTTATCTGGAAAAGATTTTCTAAGGGATGGGCTCTTCACTTCTCAGGAAGAACGAACAAGCCTGAAACCTTACCAGCCCTAACTAAGAAGGAACGAGCAGTTAGTACCTTCGCATAACCTTGAGTCACTCAGCTTAATGAACAGGGTCTTAGAGGAGCTCCAGCATTCTTTCTCTGCAGTGTCCCCCCAACTCTGGAGATCTCATGGATACTCTGCTCAATTTTAAACTACCCAGGCTCTTTTTTGTTTGGTTTACCAATAACCATACAAGAAAATGAAACCAAGGGTATCACAGATGATTGTGGCTGAAGGTTAAAGTGAGGCTACAGTAAGAACTGTGTGGAGGGCAGTGGTGCTTTTAATGTGTCTGTTGACCTTGATCCCAAATTCTTGCCCTCAGGGTAACTATGTGCTGGATCGAGATGAGCTGGTGGAAGCCCAAAGACCTGAGTATGATGTGGTGCTTTGCCTCAGCCTCACCAAGTGGGTGCATCTGAACTGGGGAGATGAAGGGCTGAAGCGCATGTTTCGCCGGATCTACCGGCACCTACGCCCTGGGGGTATCCTGGTCCTGGAACCCCAACCTTGGTCATCCTACAGCAAGAGAAAGACTCTCACAGTGAGTTGGAGTTTCAGTGGAAGTTGGGGGTATCCTTCATTTAGTTAAGGCAAAAAAAAGTCCTCAAGGAATCACAAAAAGGATTTTCTAAACAAGGTGCAAAGCATCATTCTCCGTCAAGGGAGAAGGCAGCAAGCTGAAATGGTCCCCTGTTCTTCTCCCTAGGAAACAACCTACAAGAACTACTATCGAATCCAGTTGAAGCCAGAGCAATTCAATTCCTACCTGACATCCCCAGAGGTGGGCTTCTCTAGCTATGAGCTTGTGGCCACACCCCACAACACCTGCAAAGGTAAGGCTGGCTTACTTTGTTCCGGGAGGTCCTGATTCGGGCAGGCAGGGTACAGACCCTGTGGAGTCATAAGGTTCTGCCATACCCTCCTAATTGCATACTCTTGTCTCAGGCTTCCAGCGTCCTGTGTACCTGTTCCACAAGGCCCGTTCCCCCAGCCACTAAACGGCACCCTGGAGTGTGTGTCAAGAAGCTGCCTGCTGCTCCTGAGGACCTGGGAGAAAGAAAGTATCCCAGTCTCCTTTCTGGCTCCAAAAAGTTTCCTTTCTTGGATCTGCACAGAAAACTTATCCTATGTTGCTGCCCCAGCCTCCTCCCTATACTTTTGGTACCTAAGCAGCAAGCCCAGCTGTGCTGGGGTTACCATCTTCCTCTCTCCCAGCCCACTGGGCTGAATGGCATGGACTGTTTGCTGACCTCTGTTCTCCTAGGGCACGGGAGGTGCGGGTTACCAAGTTCTCTAGCCTCTTCTTCCTGTTCTTCCGAGGGGAGATTCTCATTTTCCTCAGCCCTTGTCCCTAGCTACGTTTCAGTGGACTATGGAAAGATGGACTGAGGCCTGAGAGGGGGAAGCTTGGTGGGGAGGCACGCAGGTACTGTGAATATCCTTCTGCTGTCCCCCATTGGGAGAGGGGGTTGGGTTTGGAATGTAAGAACAGCACAATAAACTTGTTTAGGGCAGTGGCCCCCACACCTATGTCTAGCATTTTTAGCTGCTGAGAAGGGGTGGTGCCTGCCAGTACCACCTGTGCTTCCTCTGCCCAAACTAGTTTCAGGGTTTTTCAGTGGTTGGGAAGATAATGGGATTGCCAGAGCTACACATAACTGTATAGAACCCTAGTCAGGAAAAAGGGGTATAATGCAAATTTTGATGTGAAAATTGAAGTTTTCCCCCACACCTCTGAAATGAAAACCCACTGACAGTCTTTTTTTTTTGTGGAAGTTTTAGCAGAAGGCTAACTTTGGAAGTTAACAGTGAAGCTAGAAAAAGGCACTTTGGATCAGACCACCTCCCTGCTATAGGACCCACCTACATGCACCCTCCTGTTTGGGTGCTGTGGAACCAGACTAATAGGCAGTTGAACTTAACATGTGGCTCTTCTGCTTGTCAAGTGTCCCTGGAGCTTTGGACATTCAATGAGTACGCCGGTCAGGTGTAAAGATGGGCAAGGTTCTTGAAGGTAAAAGGGGATAATTTAACTAGGTGCTAGTAGCTACCTTGCAGTTTCCCCAGAGTCAGGTAGGCTGAGACCCACCTGTTAAAGTGATCAGAAACAAGTCGTGCAAAGAAACAAGTGGAGTGTTATCAAAAACAAAGGTGGTAGGTGTGACTTTAGTCAGGAAGATATGGGGAGGGTATCTAAAACGCTGGCTTCAACTAGTGTTTTATACTTGTCACTACTGAGTTCCTTAAAAATGGGAGGGGGGGGGCAAAAAACTTCCAGGCAGCCTCCAACCTGCTGCTTGGCCCCACCTTAAGCCGCCAAGAAAAAGTCCCATTTATTAGCAAAACCACTTTATTCTGATACTTATGAACTAGAGTAATTCTATGAGCCTTCAGGTCTACACTTCCCATCGCCTCAGTGTCTGATGCATGAAAAAGGTATCCTCTGAAGGGCGCGGCCGGAGTTGAAGGCGAAGGGAGGGCAGACTGTCCAGTGCCAGGTGTGGAGATTCATAAAATAATGTTTCTGGGTCACACAACATAGTCATGTCTGGCCCTGGCCCAGGTGGCTCCTGTTGGAATTGGAATCCAAAGCAAGGTTACACTCGGAGAAAAGAACCCGCGGCAAAAGAGGGGAGGGAACACGTAAGGGGGATTCGAGTTCAAATCCCTCACCTTTGGGGGCGGGGCTCGAGCATGGACTGGCAGGAGCGCCAACCTCTCCCTCAGCGCAGCTTTCAGAACCTGTTCCTCCGGCACCTGCAGGCTCACCAGGTCCCGGAAAAGCCGCCTGGAGCGCGGCACGTTCAGCCCTGAGACCGCAGGGGGAGAGGGGGTGAGCCATGCCTCTCACCCCAACTCCCGCGCCTGGCCGGCCATCTGCCCCCCTCACCCTCCGCCACGCTGTCCTCCACGACACAGCGGGTCTGGAACGACTTTCTCAGCTGTTCCTGCACAGCCTTTGCAGCATCGAACTGGCCCGCAGCTGCGGCCCGCGCAGCCTGCAGTTCAAGGCTCAAAGCCAGGCTGCTGTGCTGCGCAGGCGCACCCAGGTCCTGCGGTGCCACAGGCTTCTCGCTAGGTGTGCAGGTGACCGGCAGCGACTCGGACCGGGTGGGGGAGGGCGGCGCCAAGCGGAAGCGGACCTGGTAGCAGAGAGGAAGTTGGTGAAGAAATGGGTGCAGGGTCATTGGTGGGCTGCCGGCCAGGCCTTACACTAGCTCACCTGCCGCCCCTTGCGGGCCCCGCCCCGCTGGTTTGTCCCCCACTTCCGCCGCCTCGGGCTGCAGTTCTGCCGCTCCGGGCTCTCGGACCGCGGACTCAGGCTCAGGTCCAGGCCGGGCTCAGGCACTGGAGCTCCGGGGTCCGGGGCGCGGGGTTCTGGAGGTGGTCCCGGGGCCACCACGGCCTCTTCTCCTTTCACCACTTTTATCTCTGACTCTCTGCAGCCCATCATCTTGGACAGGCTGCAGGGGCACCTGGTTGCTAGGGGCCAAGGGTCACAGGGCATGCGCTCACACCCCCTTTTCCCGGCTCCTCCCAAACACTGCTACCGGAAACCGCTAGTCCCTACGCAAGTGACATTCGTAAACGTCATTTCCGTTGCTGCTCCTTGTGTCTACACCGGGCTTCTTCCCGCAGTCTCGGCCCCGCCCCTAGGCTGGGATTTTTTTAGGGCTGAAGCCTGTGGAAGCCCTACGGATCCTCATCAGCACTAATTTTCCTTTCGAAATCTACGACATTTGTCCTTGCCCATTGAAATCTTCACCTGGAGAGCTTCTGCTGGAGTCCTGTATGTGTCAGCCCTCCCTGTCGGGATGCCAAATAAAACAACTTTAACTTAACTGTCCAGCTTCCCTGTATTGGACCTCCCTACTCGGTGACTTCACAGCATCTTCAGGTTTTCTGTCACCTCTGAGCTCGGACCAGAGCTTCCCAGTTTGAGGGCAGGGCTCGTTGACCAGCTTCCTGCCCCATGGTTACCTGAGTGTTAACTGCCTCATTCGACTATGAGGCTTTTCGACTTTTTCCTTTTCGTGGGTCTCCTAAACTATTTGTCTCTATAAAAATAGATGTTTATATGTTGAATACGGGTGGGTTTTTTTAAAGAAGGGCTTCGTGGATTTATCACCCCTAGACTCTAAACCATAAGACTGGAGGTCTGTTCACCCTATGTTCCTTAGGCAGGTCCTCTCAATTCTGTGACCTCTGTTCTTGGGTTCAGGACTCCGAGGATCTACCAAAAATGAGTTAGTAATTCAGCAGGCATGTTTGTGTATCACTTTTCAGTTTGAGAGTATTCATATCCTTTATCTCCCCAAGAAATGCTGTGGAAAATCAGATAGAATGGAGGGCGTTGCCCTCGTTTTACAAAAAAGTTTTCAAGGATCTCAGTGGTGAACATTAGAGGCTTACCTGCTGAAGTCAGTAATAAGAAAGTAATCTCATTCCTTCTACTCTTCATTTGTAAAAGGGAGTGGGGAGCTACAAATGTAAATAAATACTTACTTTTTTAATGGATGTATAACATTTAAAATTTTCAATAGTTACTTAACTTGGAAGGGAGAGAATAGAATGAAGGGAAAAGAGGTAAGACTTCGAAATACTTTGTTCATTTGACTGCAGAAACCCATGTTTTACATGATTGTGTGATAAAAATTAATTTTTAAAAATCAGACTCTAAAGATTGAAAGTAAAATGAAACACATGAACCTAAATGTGTGTCTAGTTGGTGGCCTAAATGCAGAGAAGGGAACTCTTCTGAATGACTTGAAAACACACTGTTTTAGCTGCACATCCAAAGATCTACCTTAAGGACAAAATCAACTGCCATTTAAAAAATTGCGTAAAATCTTAAATTGTATTCGGTAGTCATATTATCGGGAATAGGTGAAATGTGTAGGCTAAAACATAATTATATTGAGTTTACTTCATAAATTATATAGCTGTCTGATCACTATGCTGTACACCTGAAACTAGTATAGAAACTAGTATAGTATAGAAACTACTGAATGTCAAAAAAAGACAAACACTGTATGATCCCACTAATATAAGGTATTTAAAGTAGTTAAAATCATAAAGACAGATAGTAGAATGGGTGGTTGCCAAGGGCTGGGGAGGAGGAGGGAGAAATGGGAAGTTAATGGGTATGGAGCAGCTATTTTTAACCTTTTTCACCTCATGACAAACTTAAACTAATTACTAAAATTCTGCAGCCTGCAAAACTATATTTTTTTTGCTGACAAAAATAGGCATAATTTTGATTTATTCACACTGGACAGCTATCACTGTGTTGGCCATTGTCATTTTATTTGACCATCTAAAGGAAAAGAGGTCAGGTCCCCTGACTACATAGTCAGGTATTACATGTTTTAAAAATTCTTGTGGCACACCAGTTGAAAATCTGTGATATAGAATTTCAATTTTATAAGATGAAAAGAGTTATGGTGATGAATGATAGTGATAGTTGCACAACATTATGAATATATTTAATAACACAAATGTACACTTAAAATGGTCAAGATGATAAATTTTATGTTATGCATATTTTGCCACAATAAAAAATTGGGAAAAAATGATTATGTTTATTTGTGTTAGAACAGGAAAAATGATGCAGATCTAAAATCTGATTTATACAAATTCCTTGTAGTCTTGATTTAATTAGGAGGTATCTGTATGAACTCATGGCTTAAATTAAAAAGCATATCTGCCCTGGCTGGATGGCTCAGTTGGAGGGTCATTCCATACACCAAAAGGCTGCAGGTTCGATTCCCGATCAGGGCACGTACCTAGGTTGCAAGTTTGATCCTAGGTCAGGTTACATACAGGAGGCAACTGATTGATGTTTCTCACATAGATGTCTCTCTCCCTCTCTCTTCCTCTGTCTCTAAAAATCAATAGACATATCTTCGGATGAAGATTCTTATTGAAGTTGGGTAATAGGTACATGGGGTTTATTATAACATTTTCTTTATTTTTGTATATACGAGGTCTATCCAGAAAGTATCCAGCCATGTACTATGAAAAATAAAGACATTATTGAAGAAGATACAAGATATAAGAAACATTGTACATAAGACAATGATGTCTCAGTCCCCTTCAAAGTAGTCTCCTTGGGACCTCACACAATTCTCCCAATCTCTGTCAGCTGCCCGATCATACTTTCCCAAATCTAAATGGTGGTCTGAAATCTATTCCCTTTCAAAGATGATTTTTTAAAAGATTTTATTTATTTATTTTTAGAGAGAGGGGAAGGGAAGATGAAAGAGAGAGAGAGAAACATCAATGTGTGGTTGCCTCCTACATGCCCCCTACTGGGGACCTGGCCCACAACCCAGGCATGTGCCCCAACTGGGAATCGAACCACAACCCTTTTGTTCACAAGTCCTCACTCAGTCAACTGAGCTATACCAGCCAGGGCAATGATTTTAGTTTTGAAAAAAGCCAGATGTCATGGGGCACCAAATCTGGCCTGTAGAGGGGCTGAGTAACCTAGGTGATTTGATGTTTTGCAAAAAAAAAAAAAAAAAAAAAAAACCTCTGCATAAGATATGATGCATGAGTGGGCACGCTGTCATAATGAAGCTGCCAATCACCAGTTTCCCATAGCTGCAGATTTCTGAATCATCCGAACAGTTTCCAAGGAGAAATGTTCAAGCTTAAAACAAAATTTAATGCAGATTCATTGCTGTACTCACTCAGTCATTTTGAATGTGATGGCCACACAGTACACATGCTCACTCAACAGCATCTACTGACCCCACTGACTAGTACAGTGAAGTGGTGATTGCTCATGCATGTGCATTCCAGTCCATTCTTCTTGGCTGCCAGGCTACATCAATGTCATGCAAGTCCTTCTGGTTATATTAACAATGTTTGGACCTTTTCCAGACATACCTCGTGTATATGAATATTTCTATGATAAAAGCTTTTTATTTTCTGGTTTGTATTTTTTTAAAGGAGGCTGAGGTAGCTTTGTCACACAGGAATTGTTGGAGCTGAAACTTGAAACTGTCCCCCAGGCCTTGACTGTGCTGGTGGCTATAAAGGCTCTATAGGAACCCTAGCCCAAATTCCATTAGCTTAATTCCCCAGCCTTTAAATCTAGCCACTACCTCTTCCTAGGCCCAGACATAGAGATAAAAACAAACCATTCTGTTTGATAGCTTATGTTGTGGGCCTTCCAGAAGTGAAAAGTAAAGCCACTGACTTTAAAGAAACAATATTAATGTTAGGGAATGAAGGGTCTCAGTCCTGCCCCCACTCTTTCTAGGATTTTTTTGGCTGGACCGGGCTGAAAGCCTAGAATTGCTTTTTCTCTTAAAAAAAAAAAAAATCCGCCCTGGTTGGAGTAGCTCAGTGAATTGAGTGTCAGCCTGCAAACCAAAGGGTCACCGGTTGGGTTCCCAGTCAGGGCACATGTCTGGGTTGCAGGCCACGTCCCCAGTAGCGGGTTCTCAAGAGGCAACCACACATTGATGTTTTTCTCCCGCTCTCCTTCCCTTCCCCTCTGTCTAAAAATAAATAAAATCTTAATAAATAATAAAAAATAAAGAATAAAATCCCTCCTTTAAGAAGGTACTGATACGTGAGGAAGACTTCTCTATCCTTAACTTTAGTCTTCTTGAGGCTGCACGTTGTAGTCATATGCAAAGATGGATACCAATTACATGCCCCACTAAACTACGCCCTGACTTAGGACAGTAAAAGGTAGAAAGGAGGAACCCAGAAGAAAGGAGTGAGGAGAGAAACTGTAAATATGGTTCAGGAACTGAACCCCTCCTATTCTAAGCAAAAGAGGGGAAAAACAGAAAAGCTACCATTACCTGAGATTACTGTGTAGTACCCTCTGCCCACCCCCCTCGACTAGCATTTCCCTTCACTCTCCAGGCTGGAGAGGTCTCACCTCTGCATCAACTGCCATCCAGGAAAGAGTGGGGTAAGGACAGAAAGGGAATGCCGAAGGAAGAGGGAAAGAGGCACAACGAAAACCCCTAGGAAGAGGTCACACTTTAGGCTCTTGGGTTCTGTCTTTGTGGGTTAGACTTCACTAGGTAGTGGTGGTGTTCCCTGTAATCATCTGGGAGGGGCATCCCAGACCTGAATCCTGGTTTGGAGAAGACAAGTGTGTGTCCTGAAAGGGGTCATTCAGGGTTATCCCCAAGCTTCTGCTGGGCCAGAAGTTCTGGGTGGGACAGGAGACAGGAGAGGGTCAGGGGTCCTTCAAGGAACCATGCCATCGAGTTGTGGTGGGATGCCTCCAATGCAGTGCCCCACAGCGTGGCTGGGACTGCTGCAGAGGGCAGCTGGGAAAACCTGTCAGGGCTGAGGGGACAGGAGAAGAGCAAAGGTTCCATCCACAAAGGTGCCCACTAATAGGGTCAGGACAAGTCAAAGAAATGAGGCAAGAACCCTCTACCACCACCCTCTGCAAACCCCTTCTGCAGAGATCCCTCATTTCCTGTCTCCCACTCCAAAAATGGCTGCTGCCTATGGATCAACCCAGAGACACTTCCACATTGTGTCCCTCTCACACAGGGACTACTGGAAGATAGGAGTGGCTGACCTTGCACTTCAGTGGCTTTGACCCACCCTCCAGCCATATACAGTGTACTTTCTTCCATCCTACATAATCTCAGGGGTTCATAAGGTAACCCCCCTAGCAGAAGTTCGGGCCTGAGCCCACCACGCCTCTCTCTCAATGTAGAAGGAACAGACCGAGATTCAGAGAGGAGTGCACAGGTCTGCTGCAGGCCAATACACTGACCCTGCCCCTCCGGCAGCAGGGAAAGGATTACAGGAGGGCCAGGATGAGAGTCTTAGGGAGAGTCTCCAGGGGTATGGGATGAGGCCAGATTCTGGGATGAAGGAGAGTTAAGGGTAGGGAACAGGGTCAGAGGTTGTCCACTGTCTGGGTGGAGAAGAGAATAAAGAAGGGGACACTGGATGAAGCTAGGAAAAGAGAAACATTTTCAGGGTTGGGTATAGAAAATTCAATGGAGCTAGGCTTGGCAAAGGGAGGAATATTGGACTGAGGGCCTCAGCTTGCTGACAAGAGGATGTTCTTGATG
Organism: Carollia perspicillata; assembly: GCA_004027735.1. Lineage (NCBI taxonomy): Eukaryota > Metazoa > Chordata > Mammalia > Chiroptera > Phyllostomidae > Carollia > Carollia perspicillata. Next base: position 40,317 of record PVKM010005609.1, read on the forward strand.
TCAACACAGGGAACAGAAGGTTGATGACAGTTGGCTGGGGCCTAAAAGAGCCTGGGAAGAAGCTGGTCTGAAACCACTGGAGCTTTAAGGGAATTGAGGCCATGAACAGAGTGGGTGAGGTTAGAGCCATCAAAGATATGGCCATAAGCCAGGAAAATTGGGCCATTGTTAGGGGGGAATTGAACCACACAGAGGGACATGTGGCAAGCTGCTGACCTTACGCTGGGATACAGGTCCAGACAGATCTCTGCTGGGCAGAGAGTCAGTGCTGAAGATCTCAAAAAATGGGATGGAGGCAGTCTGTAACTCTATGAGGTTGGACGCGTGGGAGGGTCTCCTGCTGTTGGGGGATCTTTGGGGTGAAGGGTGATTCCATGGAAACCTCTATTCAGACAGTGAGGTCTTTCCACAGCCTGGGAGTGGCTGGTGGAAGAGAAGGATTCGAGTGCCTTGCACTCCACTCTTTTGCAGTGACCCCAGGGCCATCCACCAAATGCCAACAGCCAGCAAGAAAATACAGGGTCGGAGAAAGGGAAGGAGGGGAGGGGTCATGGTGGCAGACAGAAGGTATTGGGGGCTGGGACATTATTAAGGAACCCCCAGAAGCTGGGGCTATGGTTCACGGTAGTAACCATCTTGAGCAGCTGGGCAGAAACCTGAGGAGGGACCAGGGTCGGGGGTAAAAGGAGACCTGAGAGGGAACCAAAGCTCTGAGGTCCTAGCTTGGTCCTCAGGCTGCAAGAGATGGCAAAGACGGGAACTTGGCCCAGAGCCTGCTGGTGCCTGCTGCTGCTGAGACTCTGGGAAGCTTGTGTGGGGCAACAGGACTCTTCTCCCCCAGAACTACTAGGGCAGGGGTCTCCAGCCTCTACAGACCCCCACCTGCCCTTGTCCAGGGTGTGAGCCAGGCCTCCAAACCCCTTTATCTCAGCTTACGTCTCTGCCCAAACTCTCATCTTCCCCAGGTTACCGCCAAGAGGTGCCTGGACACTGGCTGAGCTCTGTCCTAGAACCTGGGCATTCAGTACAGCGTAGACCTTAAAACTTATGAGAAAACTGACCCAGGCTCACCAGCTGATAGGTACAGAGCCAGGGTCAGAGGCCAAGGGACCCGCCTCTGTGTGGTACTCCGCCCTTCCTCTCCCCACACCACCTCTGCCATTTCTGCTCCAGAGAGGGGAAACTGTGCTCCCCAGAGCCTAGCACAAGGTCTGCCCCAGACAGAAGATAAATGTTTGTCAAATAAGTGAAAACTACTCTTTGGGTTCTAAACACTACCCCTGATTCTGACAGTTTGGGATTTGATGAATGCGGTAATTTTTAAAAATTGGCCAAAAAATTCTTTGACACTTCTTTCGAGAATGGAGCCTATGTCCTCTTGAATCTGAGCAGGTTTATGACTCAGGTGCACCTTCACTGAAGCAACTCTGCTTCCTACAGCCCAACCACCTCACCCACAAGCTGGGAGCTGGAGTGAAAAGCGGGCAGGTGGAGAAGGCCAGCCTAGGGGCAGCCCTGCTCAGGGTCCCCCAAGGATCTGAGCCATCTCCTTTCGAGTAAGTCAGCAAGTCTTCTGATAACCATCACATTTCGTCCCGTGCCCTGGCTGCCAGGGAGCTCAGCATGGTACACAATTTGAGCCAGGTTGCAGTAACTAACCTTGGCCTAGGTCTCTAACATGTTTCTCTCTTTCTAAACTTAAAAAAAATGGATGTTAACTCCTACATCACAGAATTGCTGGGAGGATTTAACAACTTTCAGGACCTACTACATGCTAGGCCTTGTGCTAGCTGCTTGAAACAAAATCCTGTGCGGCATTAGTCCCATTTTGCTGATGAGGAAATATATGTACATACAAAAAGGCCAAGTGATTTGCTCGAAGTCACACAGCAAGCAGGTATAGGAAATAGGACCACACTCCAGTGTTTTCATAGATTTAAAAGATATAGCACGTGTGAAAGCACCGAAAGCAACAGTACTTCCTTCCTTCCGTCTTTGGGCTCCCTCAGCCCATATGAATATCCCTCAGCTGGGGCACTTCTCACCCCACACTGTGACCATCTGCCTACCCCCCGCCCCCCCAGCTGGGAACTGGCAAGGTAGGGGACTGTGATTAATCACCATTGAAACCACCTCAGGCAGGCCCCGTCAGGTGTGGCTTGGTTGCCTGGAGCATCTTCCCATAGATTGAAGGGTTGCAGGTTTGATTCCCAGTCAGGGCACATACCCAGATGGTGGGTTTGCTGTGCATTCTCTCTCTCTTCCTCTCTCTCTCTTTCTCCCTTTTTCTCTAAAAGCAATGAAAAAATACCTCACCCTCGGGTGAGGATTTGAAAAAAAACAGACAGGATATAGCACTCAGTAGGTGTTTGTTGAGTGAATGAAAACCACGCCACTCTATCCCATTACTTGTTCTAGAGTTCCTTCATTCATCCCACAAATACCTACTGAGCACTTGCTCTGAAGATCCAAACACCGCAGTCAGTCTTTCACGTACCTAATTTTGTTAAATCCCACAGTTACCATGTGTTATAGGTCTTATTAGCCACGTTTTTTTTCCATTGAGGTCTAAAACTGTGGTTCTCAAACTCCAGCATGTGTCAGGCTCGCCTGAAGGGATTATTAAACACAGAATGCTGGCCTCCACCTCAGAGTTTCTGATTCAGTAGCTATTACCTGAGAAATTGCATTTCTCATAAGCTCCCAGATCATACAGATGATGCTGACCCATATTTTGAGAACCACAGCTGGTACTTGGTGATGCTTCAGTCAACCCCCAGGTCTGTCTGACTGCCCAGGCTCTTACCCACAATGCCTAGCACTTCCTAACCTGGGAGTGAGTCAGGTGGCACAAAGGAGGTCTTTGCACAAATATTATTTGGGATGCACAACTTGGGGAGAATTGCAGTCATCCCTCTGGTCTTCCTGCCCACCCCCCACACCCACTCCCCTGCCTGGAGGCTCCTGAGAGTTTGGCCTAGTGCTGGTCCTAGGATCTCTCCCATTTCTCATCTCCTTTCCTGGCTGATGCTCAACTCCTAGAGTAAACTATCACTATTGTGTGTATATTTGGGGGAAGGCTATTATAGTAAGCTGAACAATGGCCTCTCAAAAATACCAGGTCTGTATAAGTGGGAGGCAGCAGGAGACTTGATACAGGAGAAGGGGCAATGTGACAAAGGCAGAGACTGAAATAATGTGGCCATAGTCAAGGAGTGCCAGCAGCCATGAGCCTGGACACAGCAAGGAATGGTTTCTCCTCTAGAGCATCTGGGGAAAGCACAGCTCTGCCAATACCTTGATTTTGGATCAGTGAAACTGATTTTGGACTTCTGCCCTCCAGAACTATAACAGAATGGATATCTGTTGTTTTAAACCATCAAGTTAATGGCAATTTGTTACAGCAGCTCCAAAAATCTAATACAACCCAAGGAAAGGTCTGGGTTGCACCTCAGACTCAGACAACCATGTGTCCCAGGGTCTTGCCCACAGCTTCACCTTGACAATGTCCCCATCCCTGGAGGGCTGGGACTAAAGGCCCTGAGGTGGGAAGGATTTGGTCATAAGGACCATCTAGTCTTAAGAGGGTTTCTCTAGACTCTGCAGATTTGCCGAGGGAAATGAGTGAAGGCAGGAGGAAAAAGAGTGGGAGGTGGAAGACAGCTGGAGTGTTGCAGGTTCCAGGGAAGGAAGCCTGGTATCAGGATTCTAGAGAAATAATTGGCTGAGAGTCTCTCCGTGGGGGGAAGGGAAGGAGAGTCACGTCAGCACTGGAAGGTGGAAGGTGGGCAGTGGGTGGGAGGAGGTCGCTGTGTGGAGAAGTTGATTGGGAGGGTTTACATCCAGCCACGCCCATCCAGTGGCCTCCAACATCTTAAGGTCCACGGGGTGGCCACACAGCTAGCTGTTCATCAGTCAGGTTCAGTGAGTGTTGGGTTGCCATGGTAACTACCAGGCCTTAGACACAGAGTTGTAGAAGACAGAAACCTAGGAATCAGGGCCCAGGCCTGTCCCTACAAGTCACTTCTCCCACCAGTGTCAGTACTTCAACCCAGTATATTTCCCATCCGCATTCCAGACCCAGGAAAGCCTTGTGACTCTGGCAACAAGGCCTGAGCAAAGGGCTCAGTCTAGGTTGGTTCTGAGGAGGAACAGAGGGGGCTGCAAGTGGGGCCTGGAAGCCCAGCAGGAAGTGAACATGGTGGAGAAAGAGGCCTTTCCACCAGTGCTGTGACTGCAGAAACGTCTGTGTTCACGGAGAACACATCTTCAGTCCGGTCCCAAGTCTGCTTCCAGGGAACAAAGAGGAGGACAAGGGACTCACATCCCACATAGCACTGGGCCTGGAGCCAGAAAGATTCTCCCCAGCAACGGCATCTCTCTCCTTGGGCCTCAGTCTCCTCAGCTGTAAAACAAGTGGCGGGGAGGAGTGGGGAGTAGGAGCGGGGAAGTTATATTAGATCTCTGAGCAGCTTCTTTTCCAGACATCCCCTTCCCTAACAGTACATATACATACACTTAAGTCTTTTGCCGCCACCCAGGGGATGGTCCCCTCCACTCAGCACCTCCTGTGATCAGCCCCTTCTTCCCTCCTGACCAGGACTCCCACTTCTCCTCAGCACTCCAGCAGCCCCCCTCCCAATTAACCGAGGTGGCCTCCTCATCTAACCTCCGCCAGCCTCACTCCCAACTAGCCGCAGTAAGGGCTCAGGATGACTGGGTAGAGAGAGCATGCTCGCAACTGTTGTAATTAAGAGTGGCAGGTCTGGGGTCAAAGGTGCAGGAGAGCATCTGCTCCTTGGCAGCAGAGAAAAATATAGAGGCATAAAATGGGTGCAGGAGAGCTGGAGAGGTAGAGCAGGTCAGAGTCCCCTGCCGGGAGTGAGTTCTATGCTTTGGGAGTCAACCAGTGAGTGAGGAATTGAGGGAAAGCAGGGTACAGGCGCAAATAAAGGAATGGGGAACTTGTGGGAGGCCCAACATTCCAGGAGAGCCCCACTATCGCCCACAGGTAAGCCAGGACATAGGGCCAAGACCAGGTTCTCCAATGGGACCAACCTCTCCTTTCTCTTTCCACCCTCAGGCCAGACTGAGGGTGTTCCCCCTTCCCCAGTGCAGCCTCAGTGTCCCTCCCCTGCTCCACTTCCAGGAAACGGACCCTCCCTCTCCACCTCCTCTCCAGACCCCAGGCCATCTTCCACCACCCTACTTCCAGCTTCTTCTCTGCCCCACTTGGCGCTGAAACCATCCACATAGTGAGCCTGGTGCTCTTGTGACAAGGTCCATCCCCTCCAGATCCCCTCCCCCCAACTCCAAAACCTGCGGGGTGTCCAATGTGGTCCCACAACACTGAGACTGCCTCCCCTCAGCCCTGCAGTGTCAGCTTGAAGGACCAATACGCCTGGCTCATCAGGTTCATCCGCCTGGCCTGTGCACCCCAGGAATTCCATGGGCAAGTCTCATCTTGCTCACAAAGCACTCTCACCTGGGGAAGGGGAAGTTACAGTCTGGCAGATGAGGTGACCTTTCACACACACACGTAAACACGCCCGTTAATAAGTACAGGGTCCACTGAGGAGCGGTGTCACGAGGTGTCACAAGGCACTAGCACTCCACCAGAGGAGATTAGATCCCCTGGGCCATGCCCTGTGAAGACCTCGCTGGTCCTGTAGGAAGGCAATCAGGATGCCAGACATACCTACCAGAGAGAGGAGGAGGGCATGCGGGGAGGGAGCTGCAAGGACAACAGGATGGTCCAAAAGGCTACTCTGTGCAAATCAGAAAAATGTGCCCTTCCTCAAAGCCCTTTACTGCCATCTGATGGAAAATTGCCCTAAGCGGGTTCCGTACATCTGTGTCGACTGTGCGGTCGTGCAGTGCACAGCCTGCATGATGGTAAGGGCGGCTCCGAGGAGTGGAGGAGAGGGCTCTGGGAGAGAAGGAAGAAGGACCGCTGGGTCCAACTGCGGGGGTGGAAAAAGTGGGGGTGGTCAGTGACAAGGACTCTGGGCCTGGCAGACCTGCGTCCACTCTCATTCACTGTGGGAGCTTGGGGGAGTTAGGGAGCCCCTCTAAGCCACAACTTACTAACTTGGAAAATGGGGGTGATGGCCTTAGGGCCTTCGGGGTTCAGACTAAATTGAGAGATGAAGGCAAAGCTCGCTGGTCATGAAGTGAGTACCCCAGTGACAGTGGACAGGGCAATGAGAAGCGTAGCCGACACAGAGAGAGGGGAAGAGGGAGAGAGGGGGGCCAGCTGTTCCTGGCCAGCTACCACAGTTTCACTAGCTTGCTGAGAAGGTTTTAACTAAATCTCAGTTTTAACTAAAATTCAACTGTCTCTTGGAACCAGTGTCACCAACGACCCATTCACCACTGTTGGCAGCCCTGAGTGTTTAAGGGTAATAGGCTGGAGCTCCTCCATCAGCAAATATGTCTTTGGGGCTTCAGGGAGGGGGCAGACTGCGGGGACAGGCTCACACTGGGACACCTCTCTGTTAGGGGACGCACTTACACCACCACCCCCTAGGGCCCCTGGGGCCTCCCAATCCAGGCCCAGGGAGGAACAGAGAGAGGGCAACCATGCACCCAGCACTGCGGTGCCACGTGGGGCTTGGGACCCCAAGATGGCTGGTTGTCCAGGTCTCCTCGCTCTGAGGCTGCCCTGATGGGCCTTCCCACGTTTCTACCTGGCCCCCACAGGTTCCACCCTGCTGACCTCTGCCCACCTGCAGCCACCAGACAAAGGAGGAGGTCAGATTAGACCCCAGGAGAAGGCAGGAGAGACCCTGCCTCCCAGAGGTTCCTGGGGGAAGAGGAGATAAAGGAAACTAGACAAGTACAGTGGCAGCGACCAAAAGTGAAACCCAGAGCAGTGAGGCCAGGGAGGGCAGGGACC
>PVKM010005610.1:7737-25438 GCA_004027735.1 Carollia perspicillata
CCTCTTTGGGTACAACTATGGTTTTTCCACAGGTCCAGGTTGTTTTGTATCACTTATGGTTTTTTTTTTTTTTTTAAAGAAGAAGCAGAAGAAGGAAGGAAGGATACATAAAATTGGAAAGAAACAATGCAGGAATAAAACAAGAAAGAAGGAGAAAGGAAAAGGGAATTGAGAGATAAATAAATAATAATAAATTACTTTAAAAAAAAAAAGAAGAATAACCCTCTTGTTGGTTTCAAACTGTCCACACTGGTTTTTTTGGTATTGCTGGCTGCAGCAGGCTGAGGGACTTTTCTCCCTTTTCGATTCAGATTCAGTCAGCCTTGCATGCCTGGCACCTCTGTGAGGCCTTGTGTGTGGCACCCAGACCTTCTGCAGAGAGCACTCTCCCTGGGATGCAGGCACATGTGCTCATCCAGGCAACCTCCACTTCCACAGGTTCAGGTGCACACCCTTCCCATTGCTATTGGGGCATGCAGTGCTTCCCGTGCCACCTGGGAAGTGCTGCCTGGCTAGGTGAGGAGGAGGCCAAAGCAGCTGCTACAGGAAAATTACCCAGTGTTTCTTTTTTCACTTTTTCTTTTTGAGAAATTCCTCCTACTCAAATTTGCTGATCTGTACAGTGGCCTGTCCTCTCGCACAGCCAATTCTCCAGCCAGACCAGGGACTATCAGGGTCAGGGTTTGTCACAGCGGGACTCTCAAATCTCCCCAACCTGTATCCATAGACTCTATGGTTGCTCCTAGCCCCTGTGTGTTTGCCGCTTAGTCCTTATTCCCATTTTTGCGACTTCAAGCAACCAGGTCTCTCCTGGTGCTGTGCAAACCTTGTTTGGCCTGGGAGGGAGCAGCTGACCCAGCTCTCTCCCAAGAACCCTGTGGCAGACTGGGAAGGTGCTGTGCCTTGGACTCCAGCCCCCCTGGTCCCTGCGCTGATCCCTAGGACCTTATTGTCCTGAAGTGCTGTCCTTACTGTCTAGTTTTTTGATGTTCACTACAATATTTGGTCTCCTATTTTCATATATACTGAGGTACTGATGGCTGTTTGCTCTTTTCCTCCATAGATCGGCTAAGGTTTTCCCCCATGTGTGGAGGGAAGTGGAATATGCTCCCTCCTACCTCACTGCCATCTTCCTCTTTTTTTAATTAAATTGTTTTTATTGTTATTCTATTACAGTTGTCTCAATTTTCTCCCCTTCTCCTTCCTCCATCCATCCCAGCCCACTCCCATAGTCAATTCCCACACTGTTGTCCATGTCCGTGGGTCATTCTTATATGTTTTTTGTTTAGTCTCTTCCCCTTCTTTTCACCGCTATCCCCTGCACCCTTCCCCTCTGGCCACACTTTCAGTCTGTTCCATGTTTCAATATCCATGGTTCTATTTCATTCGTTAATTTATTTTGTTCTTTAGATTCCTCTTACAGGTGCAATCTTATGGTGTATTTGTTAATTTTTTAAAAAATCTAACACTGAAACTAAAAAGAATATACATAATTAGAAGTTTCTACAGCACAGTGTTTTGAAAAAGCATCAGTAAATCTACTGTTTTTAGGTTTATAATTTAATTTTTTGAATTGAAGTTCTGTTTGGACAAATCTTTTTTTATTGTTCAATGACAATTGTTCCAACTTTTCTCCTATTTCTAATCCCTACCCTATCAACTTCCACAGTCAATCCCCCCTCCCATTGTTCATTCCCATGAATCTTCCATTTGTGTTCCTTAGCTTGCCCATTTCCCTTCTTTCCCCCATTATCCCCCTGGTCCATCATCTATGGTCACTGACAGTTTGTTCTTTATTTCCAAGTCTCTGGTTCTATTTTGCTCATTTGTTTGTTTTCTTGATTAGATTCCACTTATAGGTAAGATCATGTGGCATTTGTCTTTCACTGCCTGGCTTATTTCACTTAGAATAATACTTAAATAAAATTGAGATAGTAACTTCAGTGCATTTGGGGAAATACCAGAGCTGTGTTCTGGCACTATAAAGATCTTGTTTCTTCTTATCCTAAAGACAAATACATGAATGTCAAAAATGAAAATTCAAAGAATAATAAACTCTAAAAAAAAGAACAAACTTTCAGAAACCTTGCATGTAATAACTTCCTTCTCTTTCTTTTTGCTGTACAAACAAAATACAATGTGAATGTTGTCAAAATATAGATATCTAAAATCAACTTGATCTGGGTGCTTAAATAATTTAAAAATATTTTCTCTTCTTGTAATACACTTATTTGTATTGTTTTGTCAACATTGGCTTCACACTTTCCTGAAACATTTTGTGGCAGATGATTTTTAGAGAGGGATTCATTCAAAGTCCCATTTTTATCTTCCTTTGATACTGCGTGTTAGGAATATTTCTATATGTGTATTGGCAACTAGGGCATTTACAAAATGTGGCAAAGCTTATGGCCTTTTAAAGAAAATAGAGCAATTAGACACATTCATCTGTTCAAATTTATGACCTTATCAGCCAGATTTTCTCTATCTTTCCCATGTTTTACAAATAAATATCACTCACTATCAGTGCTATCACAACTATTTTAAATGATTGAATTGACCTTTCCTTTTATAAACATCAGTAAATCAACCATTAATGTGTAATAAAAATTTGTAGTTGCAATTCATCATGAAACCTACAGAAACTGTCTGGAGAAGAACACATTATTAATAAAAATCACAATCAGAGTAATTCATGGCATCAATCTGCTGACAACAGGGAGGCACCCCAAAGCTTTTGTAGCCCAAAGGTTAAAGATTTCAGATTTCTCACCTCTCCAGGAAAAGAAAATATAGTTTTTACAAGAAGGAAGTAGTGCAGGTAAGTAAACAAATTTCCTATTTAGAAAAATATATAAAAATTTATTTCATCATATGTTAATGCCTTTTTTTAAGGAATTGGACATGTCTGTTCGTTAGCATTTATTGTTTACCATCTCTAGTTATTTGGAAATTAGAAGTTAATTTCAAATAATCAAGGCCTCAGAAACAACTGGGTTTTCTCCATATTTTATTGTGTATATCTTTCAGATCCATTTATTCAGTGCTAAAAGTATTTTTTCCAATTTTTCATTTCTGTCATATTTGGTTCTAAATCAAATATTCTCTCTAAGAGAATACATAAGAACATGTTCCTTAACTTACACTATCACTATATTATGAATAATTTCTAGCCTGGGGACAGTGTTAATACAATGTATGTTTGATACATCTAGCATCTAGAGAAGGTATCTGATTATAAATAATAAGCAAAAACTTGGATAAAGTTTATTAATTTATAAACATTATTAAATTGCCCACTAAGTATATTGCTAGTCTTTAGGAATAGTTCTTGGTGCTGTCTTGACTTATATTTTTTATTATTTTTTAATTTTATTTTAATTGTTATTCAAGTAGTTTTTTTACTTATATTTTTAACTGTGCTTCCAATTTTTAGAAATGACATAAGAAGAGCAATTGTCCTTTGGCCAATCATTGTTCCTAAATATATTCTTTATTATGTTTTCTCTTTCACCCCACCAATATCTACTTGCAGAGACAACCTAAAAATTACAATATTTTGTAATTTAATAATTACTATATGTATTATTTAACAGTCTTTCATTCATTGTCTCATTTGACATGCATACACATTTTTACAACATTATTTCAGCATTTACAGACAAGTAAAGCAAATTCAGAACAAAACTATTGAGTGGCTGAAGTTTCAAACTCTGATATGTGAGTTTCTGAAAATCAGTAAATATTTTGCCTTTTTTATTAATATATGAATTACTTTCTTTTCTCTTTTTTTTAGTATTTGCCTTCTGAAACATCAGAAGGGTATCCCCCTGGACAATGATAAAGAGTAAAACATATTTTCATATAAAAATAAACACTCTCTCATTATTCTTTGAGCTATTATACTAGTTAAATTTTGTTTAGATGAATATTGAGGTGTTCTGTCACACAAGCATAGTCTAATATGCATTTACATGGAAATAAGAGAGAAAGTAGAGTTTTCATGGGAATGCCCATTAGTTATTATGAAAGACAGAAAAATATTGAAAGTGGTAACACTTTATTCATAAAGTATTTTATCACAACTTTTGCAAACACACACACACAAAGCAGTGACATGCCCAAGACATTCCCATATGTTAGTACAGGGATTGTGAGTCTTGCTCGGCATATTAAATGCTCTACAATAAAAAATTAAGTGGTCTGGCTGTGACTGATTGGAAATCCCAATAAAAATATACTGATTACATGTGCACATTTCTGTTCAACAAACAAATAAGGGTCATTCATATTTATACTTTATCATTCCCAAAGTTGTTCCCAGATTGAGCCCTGCGAAGACAGTCACAAAGTCCTCTAATTGCTCTCTCCACTTGCATTGTTTCCATAATTCAATACATCCTGCATATCAATAAGAGATACAACATCCTAGAATATTATGATGATTGTATCTTTCTTGTGTTCCATATTTTTATGTGGAATTCTTTTGTCAACAAAATAAGTTTTCCTTTTCATACATTTTTTACCCTTGAGGGAACTTAGAAATGATGTAATCTGCTCCATTTATTTACCACATACAGGAATTGAAAATGAAGGATCAGAAAATTAATCATATAAGGAAATGATTTTCTAATTTTTTATCTTAATACATGACATTTAAGGGTGTCATGTCATTTACATATATAATACAAATTATACATTCAAAGTCCTTTCTAATATAAAATCAAACTTACCTTCCCAAATTCATCTATTACTATTCCTCCAGATCACAACTCTTCATGAATATACAAGGAATTTTCTTATAATAGTTTATTTGTTTAAATATTTTCTATTGTTTTATTAGTCACTGATTATAAAACTATGATCCACTGTTACAAATTTCAGATTAAATGCTACATGATCATCAAATTTGGAAGGCTATTTTATTTATTAAAGCACCTGACCAATTCAAGTTTCTGAATGCATAAACTCCATTCTATTTCATGTTCAGTTTTTATTACTTTTACTTAATTGTGAGCTTCTTGAACACAGGTTCTGGTCCCTACACACTTACACTTTTTTTACAACAGCTAATACAGCACATTGCATATAAAAGTTGCAAAATAAATATTCATAGAATGAGTGAATATCTAAATGAATTAATTAAGAGGAATTATCAGGGATTTTTTCCATTTATTTTATGTGGTGCCAAAACATCCACATATTTAGAATATCTGGATAGTTGATATCAAATAGTAAAGTATATGTATGATTAACAGAACTTCCTTACACTTTGTCTGGATGATTTGGTATGGGTAAAATACCTAAACTCTCTCATATCATTTTGGTATGTGTTGCAGAATTTTGTCTTAGATTGAATAAAAAGCCCCATTTAAGAAAACTGAATAAAGATCATTTCAAGGAACATCTATTCAATAAAAATATAACAGGAGTCAGGTTTCTGCAAACAGAATTAATCAAATCTAAGTAACAAACATAGCTCTGTGTGTGTGCATGTGTGAATATTCTCTTCCTGTCTGTTGAATCTTTTGGCACTCATTGCTATGAAGCTTTATGCACATTTTGTGATATTTTCTTTTTATTGTAATGCTCAGCTAGATTATGCATCAGCAATCAACAAAATCTGTCTGTGAAAGGGGGAAGACTCTGGGAATTGTCAGTGATATTTTTTTTATATCAGCACATACTAATGAACTTTTGCTTTTTAATAAAACTGCTTGGGCCTGAAAAAGTTGATATTTGATAATATATCCACACTTTTTTAAAAAAGAATTTTACTTATAGGAAATAGTAGCTGGGATAAGATAATTATATTTTATACTACTCTGGGTAAATACTTGGAGAGAAAAATGCACACAAGCGAAAAAGAAAGAATGCACATCAAAAACATTGCCTGATAATACATAAAATATTATGTTATATTAGAAAACTAAAATATTGACAACTATTCATGTTAAAGAAAATAAAATTCTTTAGTAACTCTATTCAAAACTGTATTTTCATGACCACTTAAACTTACATGTTGATACAATTTTTATACGTATATTTCTACTCTCACAATTCTTCTATAAAAAATTACAAGTTGTGTTTACAATGCCAAAATAATAAGAAATATTTATTAGTATTTCTGCTTTGGTTCATATTAATGGGTAATACTCTAAACCAAAGCTACAGTACTTAAAAGGCATGCTAGAACAAAAAAAGGAGATTTTAGTGTGTGTGTGTGTGTGTGTGTGTGTGTAGGGGTAAAACTTCTTTGTTTATTTCTCCTAAAACCATGACTGTGTTTGTAAGTGTTGACTTTTATTATTTTGGTCCAAATCAGAGTTAATACATAAAATGCTCTTTGGGGACATTGTAACTTGTTTTTGTTTTGAATGGCAAGTTAAATACAGATAAATTATGTATAATACAAAATGGAATGGTAACAAATTTGTGCAGCTATCCTCAATCTCTAGCCACTTTGGATATAGATAAATATATTGAGATATTTCACACATTCCCTAACTCAGTTATTATATAGTATAAACCATACAACTAAATAATAACTTCACCCAACAACAAACTTCTTTCTAATCTGCTCTGTTAAAAGTCTTCCCCAGTGATCAAACCATTATCATTAAATATCTGCTTTGTCCCAAGTAGACTTTAATACATAGATAGATATATTAAATATATATGAATATATTTAGATAAATATAATTATAAATATAGTTACATGAATATATAAATAGAAGTATATAAATATATATTTACATATATAAATATAAATATAAATATATATTTATATATACAAGTATAAATATATATTTGTATATATAAATATATTAAAAGCTCTTTTCACTTTATTGCATGAAGGAATTACACTAGTCCAAGTTAAAAGCAGACTGCAAATGGTTACATTATACAATCTGTGGGGTATTTAAACTTGTGACAAGGGATATAAGGGAAATTCTGCTTATTGCAAGGAAATCCTCACTTAAGCTTCAGTGAGCCAAAAGCTCTTAGCACTCATGAACCTTTAACTGGTCATCCTTAGCCAGTCCAATCTCTATGAGGAACTGGTATATGAGGTTTGTCTAAAAGGTATCTAGCCATGTAATATGAAAAATAGAGACTTATTGAAGAAGATACAAGATACAAGAAACACTGTACATAGGACAATGATACCTCCATACCCTTCAAAGTAGGCACCTTGGGACCTCACAGTTCTCTCAGTCGACATCAGCTACCCTGTTGTGTTTTTCTTAATCTCATTGATGGTCTATAATCTCTTCCCTTTAAAGGTGATTTTAGTTTTGGGAAAAGCCAGAAGTCTAAGGGTATCAAATTTAAACTATAGGGAGGCTGAGTCACATGGATGATTTGATGTTTCATAAAAAAAAAAAACTCTGCACCATATGAAATATGATGCATGAGTTGTCATGTTGTAGTGATGAAGCTGCCAATCATCAGTTGCCTACAGCTGCAGCCTTCTGAATCATCAAAATAGTTTCTGAGGAAGAATGTTCAAGCTTAATGAAAAATTTAATGCAGATTAGTTTCTCTACTTACTCAACCATTTTGAATGTAATGGCAACCCAGTACATATGCTCACTAAATGGCATCTATTGCCCCCACTGATTAGTACTGTGAAGTCGTCAGTGCTCGTGCATGTTCAGTCCTGCACACACTCCTTGACTGCCAGGTTGCATTGATGTCACACAAACCATTCTTGTTATATTGACAATGATTGGACTTTTTCCAGACAGACTCATATATATATTTGTATTTGCATTGTGCCACAAAACACATAACAAGATCTACTCTCTTAAATTTTATGTGTACAGTATAGTTTCCCTTACTATGTGCACATTGCTATACAGAAGATCTCTAGAACTTTTTCATCTTGCATAACTGAAACTTTATACTAATTTAAGAGCAGCTTCTGATTTTCCCTCCCCTGAGCCCTTGGCCACCACCACTCTATTTTCTGTTTCTATGAATTTTACTATATTACATACCTCATATGAGTGGAATCATGTATAATTTGTTTCCTATGGCTAGCTTGTTTCACTTAGCATGATGTTCTCAACATTCACCCATGCTGTAGCATATGATAGGAGAACCTTCTTTTTGATACAGAAAAGTAAATAATATTCACATACACACACATACAGATTACATTTTCATTATCCATTCATCCAGTGATAGACATTTGTTTTTTTTTTTCCCCAACCTTGTAGCTATGGTGAATATTCTCAGTGAGCATAGAACCTCAAATATCTCAATAAGATCTTGTTTACAAATTTATTGAATCAACACCCAGAAGAATAATTGTTGGATCACATGATAGTCCTAGTGTTAATGTTCTGAGGACCTCCCATGATGTTTTCCATAGCAGCTGTACCATTTTACACTCTCACAGTTTATAAAAGCTCCAATTTTCTGCACATCTTTGACAACACTTGTGATTATGTGTGTTTATTAATGAAACTACAACATGTATGAAGTGATACTTCACTGTGATTTTAGTTTTCAACTACCTTATGATTGGTGATGTTGACCATCTTTTCATGTGCCTGTTGGCCATTCATATAACTTTTTTCAAAGAAATGTCTATTCAAGTATTTTGTTATTTTTACAAATATTTTATTTATGTATTTTTAGACAGGGGGAAGGGATGGAGAAAGGAAGGAACAGAAACATCAATGTGTGGTTGCCTCTCACACACCCTCTACTGGGGAATTGGTCTGCAACCCAGGCATGTGCCCTAACTGAGAATCAAATCAGCTACCTTTTGCTTTGTAGACTAGCGCTCAATCCACTGAGCCACACAAGCCAGGACATATTTTGTTTATCTGTAATTGAGTTTTGTTTATTTATTGGGTTGTAGAAGTTCTTTCTCTATTTTGTATATTAACCCCTCAGCAGATACATGATTTGCAAATGTCTACTCTCATCCATAGCCTACCTTTTTACTGTGTTCACTATTTTCTTTGCTGTATTTTAGTTTCTATACAGTCCCACTTGCAAGATGTCATTTATGTAGTTAGTTAGTCATTTACTGCTTTTGTTTATAACACTTATGTTGTCATAGACAATAAGTCATTTCCAAAATTGATGTTATTAGTATTTCTCTTTGTAATTTTTTCTAGAAGTATTATAGTTTTAGGGTTTACTGTTTCTCTTAAATCAATTTTAGGACAGTTTTTGTGTATGCTGTAAGATATGGGTCCAATTTAATTTTTTTCACTTGAATATCCAGTTTTCCTTGCACCATGTGTTGAAGAGACTATTCTTCCTTATTGTGTAGTCTTGGTACTCTTGTTGAGAACATTTTAATACATATGTGTGAATTTATTTCTGGTCTCATTATTCTGTTCTCTCAGTTTATATGTTTGTTTTCATGTAAGTTTCATACCATTTTATTTTTTGCAGTTTTTAACATGTTTTAAAGTCAGGAAATATAAACCTTCTAGCTTTTTCCCCAAAGATTATATAGGTTATTCAGACTCTTCTGTGGTTACAAATAAATTTTAGGATGACTTTTTTCTATTTATTTACCAAATATCACTGGAATTTTGATAGAGATATAGTGAATACATAGATCATTTTGGGTAGTATGGACATTTTAACAATAATAAGGTTTACAATCCATGAATATTGGATGTTTTTCCATTTATTGAGTTACCAAGTATTTCATGTTTCTTTTTTTTGACGCATCTTTTATTTTCACCAATAACTTTATTGATTTGGATATTTTGAGTGTATTGGATATCTTCCACATGACATAATGTTGATTGTTCTCAAACAATGTCTCAATTTGATCACTATCAACTTCAACTAGTCTACCCAGCCATGGAGCATTGTCCAGTGAGAAATCTGGACATATGTGTCCAGAAACTTCAAGAAACTTCTCAAACCACTTTTATCACATTTGATTACTCACAGCATGTTCTCCATACACTGTGGAAATCTTCTTTTGCATTTAAGTTGCATTTTACTTTTATTAAAATAACAAAGCACAATATGCAGAAAGTGTGTACATTCTTCCAGCTTTAATATTAAAATGGTTACACAAAAATCACCAATTTTATTTTTTTAATGCACACTGATATGACAGCTATCACGATACAATCTAACAAATTGGTTGAATGAAGTTAAATATAACCAACTGTTACCAGAGTCATCTTAAAGAAAAAAATCAAATTAACTTGTTGGCCAACAAAATATTTGTGTGTTTAATTTCCTTCAGAAATGTTTCGTAGTTTTCAGTGTATAATTTTTTTGGTTCCAGGGTTAAGTTTATTTATAAGAATTTTATTTAATACTATTTTAAATTTAATAGTTTTCTTAATTTCCTTTTTGAAATGTTTGTTGTTAGTGTACAGAGATGCAACTAATTTTTGTGTTGATTTTTGATTCTGCTACTTGCTGAATTTATTAGCTTTTTTTTTTTTTTTTGCTAATCATTGGGTTGAATATGTATAACATCATGTCAACTGAGAGAGATGTTTTTACTTATTCCTTTCCAACTTTGATACTTTTTATTTCATTTTTCTTGACTAATTGCATTTGCCATGATTTCAAGTTGGTGTTTTTGTTTTGTTCCTGCTCTTTAAAAAATCTTTCAGTTTTTTCATCACTGAGTATGATATTATCTGTGAGGTTTTCATATATAACATTTGTTTTGTCAAGCTAATATCCTTCCATTTATAGTTTGTTGAACATTTACAAATTTTCAAAGACATTATTTATTTATTTATTTGTAGAGAAACTGGGAGAGAAGAAGAAAGAGAGGGAGAAAAACATCAATGTGTGATTGCATTTTGCATGCCCCTTACTGGGGACCTGGCCTACAACCCAGGCATGTGTCCTGACTGGGAATCAAACCAGTGACCCTTTGCTCTGCAGACCTGTGCTCAATCCACTGAGCTACACCAGCCAGAGCAGTTTGATAAACATTTTTTATCTAAACAATGCATTGAATTTTGTCAAATGCTTTTTCTGCATGTATTGAGATAATCAAGTGGTGTTTATTCTTTGTTGTGTTAGTGTGATATAGCACACTAATTGATTTTTGTATGCTGAATCATCCTTCCATCATAAGGACAAATTCAATTTAGTCACCATATATGATACTTCTAATGTGTTTTTGAATTCCATTTGCTTGTATTTTTGAGGAATTTTGCATCCACAGTCATTAGATATATTGGCCAATAGTTTTCTTATACTGTCTTTTCCTGACTTTGGTAATATTGTAATATAAGTGTTATAAAATAAGTTTAGAGGTGTTCATTCCTCTTAACATTTTTTTAAAGTTTGATAAGAATTGCCATTAATTTTTAATTAAAAATTTGATAGAGGCTCTCCAGTGAAAACATCTGGTCCTGGGATTTTTATTTGTTAGAAAGTTTTTGATTACTGATTCTATTTCCTTATTTGTTATATGTTTTTTCTTTTAGATTTTCTATTTCTCCATAATTCAGTCTTAGTAGGTTTCATGCTACTAGGAACATATCCATTATTTCTAGGTTATTCATATATTTTTAATCATAAGCTCCTATAAATTTTTATATATTAATGTAGCATCTGTTAGAAAACTTTCTCTTTCACTTATGGTTTTAATTATTTTAGTCTTTTTTTCTACTTTTCTTAGTCTAGCTAAGGATTTGTCTATTTTTTAAACCTGTCTCATAAATTTTGGTGTTGAGGTTTTAATTTGTATTTGGCTTAAGATATTTTCTATTTTCATCTTTATTTCTTCTTTGACTTACTAGTTTTTCAGGAGTGTGTTTTTTTTAAATTTCTGCATAATTTGGTGTTTACTCATTTTATTCTGCTATTAATATCTAGTTTGCACTATTTTCATTAGAAAATACACTTAGTGACATTTCAGGCTTTTTAAATTTGCTACAACTCATCTATGATAAAATGTGTGATCTATCAATCAGAATATCCCTACTGTTGTTGAATAGAATGTGTATTCTATTGCAGTTGGCTGCAGTGTTTTACATATGTCTGTTCAATTATTTGGTATCAGTTAAGTCCTTATTTCTTTTTTTATTTTATTTATTTATTTATTTTTTTTAGACAAAGAGGAAGGGAGGGAAAAAAGAGGGGGAGAGAAACACCAGTGTGTGTTTTTGCCTTTTGTGCATACACCACTGGGGACCTGGCCTGCATCCCAAGCATGTGCCCTGAGTTGAATTGAACTGGAAACCCTTTGGCTAGCAGGACAATGCTAAATCCACTAAGCCACACCAGCCAGAGTGAGTGCTTGTTTCTTAATGGTCTTTTGCATAAATATTGATCTTTTGATTCAATCCCCTTCATCATCTATTCTACTTTTAATTCTTCTGATGTATTATTCATTTCCTCCTGGCTCTTAATGATAGTTTCTATGTCCTTTTTCATGCTGATGTAGTTCCCAGTAACTTCCTTGTAGCTTCTATAGAATTTCTTGTTGCTCTCACTGAGCTCCTTGAGCATCCTTATAACCATTATTTTGAACTCAATTTCTGATAATTTGATTATATCAATTTCATTTAGCACTCTTTCTGTGTTTCCCTCCTTTTCTTTCAGTTGTGGGTTTGTTTTTTTTTTTTTTTTGTCTCCCCATTTTAGGTGACTCTTCTTGTTTGTTTCTGCGTATTGGATTGATCTACATTGACTTTTTATCTTCTGTGATAGCAGCTCTGTGAATCTCAGTGGTGCAGTCTTCTTGATTTCTTGAGCTGAGTGCTCTTGGAATGCCTATTATGCCATTTATGTTGGTTTTCTAATTGTAATTTGTTTTTGCTTGTTGCTAGTTTGTGCTTTGTTGGATCCTTCCCTTTGGCCGGCTGACTGAGAGTCACACTGTCACCATGTTTTTTATGCTGTTGTACAGATGCTGCCAAAAGAAAATAAAAAAAAAACAGGAAACAAACACACCTGAAAAAATAAACCCAAACAACAACCACACTATCAACAGCAAATGAGCAAATATTATGAAGGTGTAAAGTGTCTGAGACTACTATAAGAAAGGAAAAGTGAATATGAGATAACTAAATGAAAAGAAAATTATTTTGAGAATGTAGAGGGAGGAGAAATAATAAGACTAGGTAGGGTACAGAAACAAGGTGAAGAAAGAAAGAAAAGAAAATTTGCATCATAAATAAAAAGGGATGGAAGAAGACAAAATGGAGTAAAACAAGGGAAGAGTATAATATGAGATTTAAACAAAAAAATTTAAAATATATAGTGAAAGACACATATCAGAAAGATTGCTATGAGTGATGTCAAAGAGTACTATGTTTTGTTTCATGAGCTTTTTGGTGCTTTTGAGTCTCACATTTAAGTAGTTAACCTATTTTGTATATGATATAAGGATGTAATCCAGTTACTTCTCTCTCTCTCTCTCTCTCTCTCTCTCTCTCTCTCTCTCTCTCTTTCTCCCTTTCTTCTTTCTCCCTCTCTTTTTGCATTATCTGTCCAGTGTTTCCAACACCATTTATTGAAGACACTGGTTTTACCTCATTGTATATGCCTGTTCCCTTTGTCATAGATTACTTAACCATATAGGCATGGGTTTATTTCTGGGGTCTCTGTTTACTTCTTCATTGATCTATGTGTCTGTTACTGCCAGTGTCATGCTGGAAACTGTAATTGAAAAAAAATTAAAGACAATAAATTGAAAAAAAATACTTTGCCAAAAATACAGTTAAAAAATAGGAACGGAATTGGAGAAAATGATCAACCACAGCAATATCAATGACAACTGAACAAAAATTAATAAAAGTGGAATTGGAATAAGAAGGAAAAGCAATAAAGACAAGCTTAAAAGGTGTCTAGAGGAAAGAAAACAGATTTCGATAGCATAGCAGAAAACATATTAAGAGTGAAGAATAAAAATCAGGATAAGACAGGGAGAATTTAAAAGTTTAAATTAAAAAAAGAAAGGGCAAGAAGAAGGCAGGATGGTGTAGGAGAAGGGAATGGTAAAATGTGAGATTCGAAATACACAAATAGTGAAGATCTAGAAATAAATTTGAAGAAATACACCAGCCACCACCATATCAATAATCAATGCACAAAGACTGATAAAGGTGGTGAGAGAATAAGGGTATTTTAAGACCAAAAAATAAATAAAAATAAAGAGAGAGAGATTGTGAGATGATAATGACTAGAAAATTGGTCTTGAGAGGCTGGAGTGTGGAGAAATAGTAAGAGTGTAGAATAGAAACAATTCATAGAAAGAGAAAAATAGAATCTAAAACAAAAATAAGTAGAGGAAGTAAGAAGGTAATATGGAGTAAGACAAGGGAGGCAAAAAAACTGAGATTTGAAGCAAATTAAAATATAAAAGCTAATGAAATAATAGGCATAAACTTGAAGGAAAAATAATGTTAAAAAGCTATGCAGGAGAGAAAACAATGCAAATAACGAAGAACACCTTTCTGAAATTTGTCTCAGTGGAATCTCGTGTTTACCACTGTCTTCTCTTTCTGGATCTGCTCCTCATAATATCAGATGGTATCCTAGGCTGGCCCTAGGCAGCCTGTTTGAAATTACAATTAATCCACAATCTGTTGCTGTCTCGTTCAGATTTGGCTGGTCCCCACTGTTCTGCCCTTCTGTCATTCCATCAGCCCATGGCCCGGGAGTGGTTCAGGTAATAACCAAAAAAAAAAAAAAAAAAAACCCTGCCAGTACCTTCTCCACTTCCTCCATGTGGGGCTTCTAGTATGATTGGGAGCATGGGACCCTGGGTCATCAGTGAAGATGGTAAAAGTGTTTCCTCACCCTCTCACAACTCATCTTGGTCTGTCCCATATTCTTTCCAATAATTTATTTCAGGTGAATTAGCTGTGAATTTCCTGTGAGGGGACAATTTGTGTAAAAGGGGCCATTCTTTCTTGCTTGGCACAGATAACAGCTCTGTCTAGACACGGAGGCTGAGTGGGGCCCTGAACACCCCTGTTTCACCTGTCTCTAATCTCTCTGCTCTGATCATTTCAGTAGATCAGGGCCCCAGGAACAATGTAGCTCACAGTGTCTGGGGAAAAGGGCCCTTTCAGAGCATTTTCTTCTTTCCCCTGTCGGTATGTTTGTACCCAGCAGGTTGTTCCTGAGACTAGCCTCACTGATCTGTACAGCCTGCAATCCTACAGGTGGGGGTCGAGCTCACCTGTTAGGGGACATACCTTGCTGAAGCAAATATCAGGTGTTCAACTCCTGACAGTCCATTTCCCCACCTGTTGCACTCTCACAGGAGACTCAGGCCTGAAGTCTCCCCTCTATATAGTTCTTTATACCATCCATGATATGTTCGGTCCCATAATCCCTTCAGCATGACTCTATTCCTCTGAGTTTGTTGTCAGAGCCACTACACATGTGCACACAGGCACGCAAAGATTGGGTCTCTACTGTGTCCCAAGTCTCACTACAGCTCCTCTTTTAAAAAGAACCCTGAAACACCAATTCAAAAGAACCTACCACCCCAATGTTCACAGCAGCACAATTTACAATAGCCAAGTGCTGGAAACAACCTAAGTGTCCATCAGTAAATGAGTGGGTCAAAAAACTGTGGTACATTTAAACAATGGAATGCTATGCAGCACAAAGAAAGAAGGAGCTCCTACCCTTTGTGACAGCATGGATAGATGCAGAGAGCATTATTCTAAATGAAATAAGCCAGATGGTGAAAGACACATACCATATGATCTCACTATAAGTGGAACCTAATCGACAAAACAAGCAAACAATCAAAATATAACCAGGGACATTGAAATTAAGAACAACTTGACAGTAATCAAAGGGAAGGTGGGGGGGATAATGGGGGAGAAAAGGGGAATGCTTTTCAGTAACATGTATAAAAGACTAATGGTCAAAATGAAAGGGGGGAGAGGGAAGATGGTAGTGAGATAAGTGGGAGATGGAGTCCACTTTCCCCTGCACACGGGTCAAACACCTAGCATGAGGAACAGAGCAAAATGCCAACAGTACCCCAGCATACATGAAGATTGGAGAAAAAAATTGCAGAGGACATTGAAAAATCAGATGGTAAGGAGAGTGCTTCAGGATAATAAGGTCCCTGGGTCCAGTGTGGGGACCAGGGGGGCTGCAATCCCAGGTTCAATGCACGCTGGGTCTGTCACAGGGTTTTTGGGAGAGAGACAGGTCAACAGCTCCTTCCCCTGTGAAACAAGGATTGAGCAACACTGGGAAAGACATGGTTGCTTGAAGTCACAGTGAGGGGAATAAAGAAGAAGTAGCAAACACACGGGGACTGTGTGCACCCAAGGAGACTGTGGACACCAGCTGGAGAGAGTTAGGCAGTAATGGACCCTGACCTAGTCAGTCCCGGGTCTGGTTGGAGAGGTGGGCTGTGTGAGACCAGGCCCTTGTATGGAGTGGCAGGCTTGAATAGGAGATATTTTTCAAGAAGAAGGAAAAGACAAGACTCTTGATGGCTGTTTGGGGAATTCTCCTTCAGCAGCCACCCAGTCTGTGTGCCCCTAAACTTCCCCAGCCATACAGCACTCCCCTGGTGGCACAGAAGACCCTGTGCTCACACCTGAAGTCCTGGGGAGACTGCACAGCCAAACCTGCAGGACCAGTGGCTGCCCAGCCAAGCAAGCATACCCACAGCCCCAGGGACAGTACACATCACAGAGAAGGTTGGTTGCCTGTCCCCCCACACCTGAAGGCACAGGAAGGAACACACCTGACCAGTTGCCCAGAGGCACTGCACACCCAAATTCTGTGCTCCCAAGGAAGCAACAGAGGAGGAACACACCCAAGTTGGAAGTGGCAGTCACAGCAGCACCCCTACCCTGCAGGCCAACTGGCTCTATAAGAGGAAGGCAGAGGCACTCCTCATAGAGGAGAACTGCAGGGATCAGGGAGTCATCAATCCCCAGAAAGATTTAAGTCAATGAGGAGGCTGAACTAGCCTGAAGGGGAGCTGAGAGTCCCTTGGATTTAGGACAGCAAAAAGCAAGAAGGAGATGTGTGAATTGCCCCTAGTTGGTGTACCTCTAGGACAGTACAACTGGTGGACTGAAAGATTGGGCTGGGCACAGAAGGGGACTGGGGGCCAGGAAGCAAACTGAGAAACTGGGTTGAAGGCTGGTTGAGTGCTGCTCAGGAAGTGAGAAAAACAAAACCAATTTCCCCTCACCCTGCTGCATCCAGGAAGACCAGCAGAACTCCTTTGGCCAGTATGAAGCCAGCAGGAGGCTGTTTAAGTAAGGTTTTTTCCTTTTAACTCTTTCTTCCTCTCTTCTCTTTTTTTATTCCTTCTTCCTTTCTTCCCATTTTTATCTCTTCTTCTTTCCTTCTTCTATATTTTTCCCCACAAGTGAGACAGTAAAATCAGGAACGGTGAGAAGACCAGAGTTGGACCAAAGAGGGGGCATCCCAACAGCTGACACAGTGAGAAAATTTCACTTTGCTTCTCCACAGAACCTAAAAGTTATTCTGTATTTGTATTATTATTTTTAATTATTCTTATATCTTTCATTTTATTTGATTTTTTATTTTTATTCTTTCTGCTTAGTCTTCTTACCTTGGATGGTTTGTAGGGGACCAGTTTGTTTAAGTCTGGAAAATGTAACTCAGCTCTGTATGGAAAACCTACAGAAGCAAAGTGCTGGGCAAGGGCCAGACCTTCAAACTGAGTATTCCCGTGGGAATCAGGCCTAGAAAATGCATATAGACTGTTATGGCTTGCTCT
>PVKM010005610.1:25538-47424 GCA_004027735.1 Carollia perspicillata
CTTGAAGGTAATTTCCAAAGCCTTTGTGAATTTTCCAAAGACAGAGCTAATCAGCTCACCACCATTCCCCTCTGCATGTTATTTTCATTTCCTTGATTGTACCTAAAATGGAGACAATAATATTCTATATAATAGGTAATAAATCTTTCTCCAAAGTAAGAAACGAGGAAAACAATACAAGCTTGTCTAGGCAAGGGTCAAGATGCTCTCCCCTTGAGAGAGTGGCTGAGGCATTCATAAGCACTTTTCCCTTGAGAAAGCAAACATGCCATCGCCTTTTTCTCTACAGGATTGCCATTGCCTGTGCATTTATTCTCGGCGTCAGCCACAACAGCAAGCAGAGTCCAGCAAGCAGAGCCTGCCACATGGTTAAATTGCATTGATGGGATTCCCTTGTTCTCTCTTTCATAGTGCATTTTTAATTTACCAAATTTCACTTCAATTGTGTTACATTAGCACACTACTCTATGTCCTACACTTCCTACTCTTGTTATCCAGATCACATAGATTCTGTTGCATGATTGTTGATCCATTATTACTGTAAAAAAATTGCTGTTCCATACAATTGTATACATTACACAGCATCCCTTCCATATCTTAACCAACTTTACTGTTACCTCAACTTTATTATTGTTATGGTTAACTCTATTGTGTCAAACACTATACGTATTTTCTATTTTTTACTATCACTTTACCTCATAATTTGACATCCCACAAAGCTCACTGCTTTCTAGACCCAACTCACAATCTTCCCCCCTCCAAAAAAACACATTACCTTCTTTCTACCAGTTCTAAAAAGTGGCTAGTTGGGTGAAATATCATGGTTAACACTATACATATACAAAGAATCACCTATCTCTTCTTTACAGTTTGGTACATTAAATATCATAGAATGCACTTCTGCTGTCTTGAACCATTTTGCCTTCCCTCTCCAACTGATCACAAATAAGAATAGGTGGAGGCTTTGAACACCAGGATGCCTGCTGTAAGAGGAAACCAACCAACAAAGGAACCACCAACAGATAACAACAGAAGAGGGTGAAGGAGGAGTGGAAGCTACACTAACTCAACCAAGGACCTATCTGGAAATACAACTAAATGGTGGAGAAATTACTAAGAACAAACAACTGAACAATAGCAAGAGAGAAACCTCGAAGCCGTGTATACATGCAAGAACCAGCTTCAACACAAGTTGCCCACACCTGCACAACAGATTACAAGAAGTGGTGGACAAAGTAAACCATATGGAGGGAAAGACCCACCAAAGAAAGACCCAACAACAATCAAAACTAAAAGACATCCAGAAAGCTAACATAAATGACAGCCCAAGACCAGTGAGCGCAGGAGATCAAGGAAACTGCACCACTGTCTCACAGGTATTCTACCATAGAATTTCACACCAGAAAAGCAGGGAGTCAGAAGAGACCAATTTAAGAAACAGAGACTAATAAGAAGTGTCTCACCAAAAAATGGGTAGACAAATAAACAATCCCCAAATTAAAGGAAAGGAGGAAGCTTCAGAAAGAACGCTAAATAAAATAAAGGCAAGTCAACTATCAGATACTGATTTCAAAGCAATGGTTATCAGAAAGTTCAATGAGATCACAAATAATTACCCAAAACTACAGGGAAACGACAATGAACTTACTGCAAAATATATCAACATAAACAAGGAAATAGAAACTATCAACAAGGGCCAAGAAGAAATGAAAAATACAAGTTCTGAACTGAAGAAAACAGTAGAAAGAATCAAAAGCAGACTACATGAAGTAAAGCATTAGATCAATGAGCTGGAGGCGAGGGTGAGAAAAAAAAAAAAAAACCCGGAAAGAGCAAGAATAAGAAAAGAGGCTCAGAAAGAATGAAGAGGGGTTTAGGGAAATGCAGGATAACATGTAGCATAATAATATACATGTAACAGGGATACTAGAAGGAGAAGAAGAAGAGCAATGGATGGAAAACCTATTTGAAAAAGTAATAATGAAAAATTTCCCAAACTTCATGAGAGAAAAAGTCACAAAAATCCAGGAAACACAGAGTCCCAATCAAGATGAACACAAAGAGGCCCAATTCCAGACATATCATAATTAAAAGGGAAAAATTCCAAGATAAAGATAGAATCTTAAAGGCAGCTAAGGAAAAACAGAAAGTACCACACATGGCAGACATGATAAGACTAGCAGCTAACTTCTAAATGGAAACACTGCAAACCAGAAGGGAATGGCAAAAAATATTCCAAGAAACGAGAAGCAGAGGCCTGCAGGCAAGACTGTTTTATCCAGCAAAGCTCTCAACTAAAATTGAAAGCCAAATAAGGATCTTCCCAGACAGAAGAAGCCTCAAAGAATATACCTCCTCCAAAACACCTCTACAAGAGAGGCTAAAGGTTTTGCTTTAAAAACAGGAAGAAAAAAGTGAAAGAAAAAGGAACATAGGTATGAAACAATGGTCATGTGTAAGCACCTAACAATAATAACCTTAAACATAAATGAATTAAATTCCCCAATCAAAAGACACAGAGTAATGGAATGGATAAGAAAATGTGACCCACACATATGCTGCATACAACATACCAACCCTACAACAAAAGACATACACAGAGTGAAAGTGAAAGGCTAGAAACAAATATTCCAAGAAAATGGACAGGATAAAAAAGATGGGGTACCAATACTCATATTGGACAAAATAAACTTCAAAAAATAAACTATAAAAAATACCCACAGAGTTACTTCACAATACTAATGGAAAGAATCCATCAAGAAGATATGAACATTGTAAATATTTATGTGCCCAACATAGGAGCACCCAAATACATAAAGAAAATCTTGGAGTACTTAAAGAAAGATATTGACAGCAACACAATTGTAGTAGGGCATTTTAGTACCCCATTGTCAAAAATGGACAGATCTCCCAAAGAATATCAACAATGATATTGTGGCATTGAACAATGCCCTAAATGAAATAGAATTAACTGATATACATAGAACCTTTCATCCCAAAGAAGCAAAATACACATTCTTTCAAATGCACATGGAACATTTTCAAAGATAGACTACATGATAGGACACAAAACAAGCCTCAATAAATTCAGGAAATTTGAAATCATACCAATCATTTTCTCCAACCACAAGGGACTGAAACTAGAAACCAATTGCAAGGGAGAAAACCCAAATACTCAAAATCATGGAGATTGAATAGCATGCTATTAAACAAGGAATGGGTCAACATGAAATTAGAGAAGCAATCAAAAAGTTTCTGGAAACAAATGAAAATAAACTCACAACAATCCAAACTTAGGGGGCACAGCGAAGACAGTCCTGAGAGGGAAGTTCTTAGGGATACAGGCCTATCTAAAAAGGACAGAAACATTTCAAACAAACAACCTAACCCTATGCCTACAAGAACTCAAGGAATAACAACAAAGACAGCCCAGAGCAAGTAGAAGGAAGGAAATAACTAAGATCAGAGCAGAATTAAATGACATAGAGACTAAAAGCACAATTCTAAGGATCCATGAATCCAGGAGCTGTTTCTTTGAAAATATAAACAATATCCACAAGCCTTTAAGCTCATTATAGAAGCGAGAGCACCCACATAAACACAATCAGAAATGAAAAAGTAAATATTACAAATGACACCTCAGAAATACAAAGGATTATAAGAAATTACTATAAAGAATTATATGCCAAAATATTTGAAAACCCAGGAGAAGATGGCAGCTAGGTAAGTGAGAGCAGATTCCACTCCCCACTACACATGGGAGAAAACCTGGGTGATCTACGGAGGAACAGAGCTGATAGCCAAAAGTACCACAGCATACATGAAAATAGGAGATCAAAAATTGTAGCGGACATTGAAAAAACAGATGGTAAGGAGAGTGCTTCAGGACAATAAGGGCCCAGGGATCAGTGCAGGCATCAGGGAGTCTGAAGCCCCAGGCCCAGGGCCCACTGGGCCTACCACAGGGTTCTTGGGAGAGAGCTGTGACAGCGCTCTCTCCCCAGCCAAGCAGGATTTGAGCAGCATCAGGAGAGACCTGGTTGCTTGAAGTCACAGAGAGGGGAGTAAGGACTAAGTGGCAAAAACACAGGGGCTGTGAGCACCCATTCTTAGCCCTGGGAAGAATGTGCGCTTGAGTCCGTGTGACCACAGGTGACTGAGGCAGGCACCCGCACCTTGAACCCAGGGAGAGAGAGCTTTGTGGGACACTGCGGGACCACACCCATGGACCTGGAGAGAGCATGAGTACCTCTGGAGACCCCGAGACCACAACTGTAAACCCGCCCCTCAGGCTGCTGCAGCCAGCAAGAACAGAAAAACTGGTTTGGCCAGTTTGAAATCAGCAACAGGTTTTTTAGTATTTTGTGTGTGTTTTTGCTTTTTGTTTGTTTATTTGAATATTTTAAGTAAATTTTATTTTTTATTTTTATGATTTTTATCTCTCAATTCCTTTTGCTTCTCTTTCCTTCTTTTTCTTTTATTTTTTCTTCCTTTTTTTCAATTTTATCTCTTCTTCCTGCCTTACTGTGCTTTTTTTTTTAATACCTACAAATGAGACAAAAAACAAAACAAAACCCTGGAACTGTGGAAAGACCAGAGATGGATCCAAAGAGGGGGCATCCCAATAGCTGAGAGAGAGAGACAAATTTCACTTTGCTATTACAGAGAACCTGCAAGATATTGTATATTTGTGTTATTATTTTTCATTATTCTTATATTTTTTATTTTAATAATATTTTTGTATTCCTCTTCTTTCTGTTTAGTCTTCTTTGCTTGGCTGGTTATATTGTATCTTTGACAGATTTCCTCTATTCTCTCTTCCACAATGTATTGCTAATTTACTGACCTGCACGAGACTTGTGTTCCATCAGCACACTACTCAAAGTCTGATACCCCCTATTCATGTTATTCAGATCACACAGATTCTGGCATATGAGTGTTGCTCTAATATTATGGTGAATAACAGCTTTTCCATACAATTGTAAATACTACACAACACCCCTCCCAGACCTTAGCCTACTTCATGGTTTCCTGAACTCTATTAATGTAGTGGTTAACTCAATTCTCTCATACACAACACCTATTTGCTATCCTTTATTCTCACCTTACCTTAGAATCTGACCTCGCACAACTTCACTACTTTCTAGATCCAACTCACATTCTTTCCCTCCCCGATAAGAGTTTTATATTTTTTCCATCCTTTTAAAAATTGGCTAGTTGGGTGGAATATTATGGTTAACACTATACATAGCCAAAGGATCTCCTGTCTCTTCTCTACCGGCTACTACTATAAACGACACAGAATATTCTTTTGCTGTCTTAAACCATTTTGCCTTACCCCTGCAACTGATCACAAAAAAAAGAGTAGGTGGAAGCAGTGAACACCAGGATATCCAAAGGAGACTGCACCACTGAATCTCACAGGTATTCTACCACAGCAATTCACACCACAAACCCTGGGATCCAGAACAAATCCACTTAAGAAGCTGAAGCTAATAAGTGTCTCACAAACAATGGGAAGAGAAAGAAACAATCCCCAAATGAAAGGAAAGGAAGAAGCCTCAGAAAGAATGCTAAATGAAATGGAGGCAAGTCAGCTATCAGATATTGAATTCAAAGAACTGGTTATCAGGAAGTTTCATAAGCTCACAATAAGCTACCAGAAACTACAGGGGAACTACAATGAACTCACTGCAAACTATATCAACATGAAAAATGAAATAGGAACCATCAACAATGGCCAAGAGGAAATGAAGAATACAATATCTGAACTGAATAACATGGTAGAAGGAATCAATAGCAGGATCGATAAAGCAGAAAATTGTATCAGTGAGCTGGAGGACAAAGTAGGAAAAACACACACAAAGAGCAAGAAAAAGAAAAGAGGCTCACAAAGAATGAAGAGTGATTAAGAGATATGCAAGACAATATGAAATGTAATAATATCTGAATAATAGGGATACCAGAAAGGGAAGAAGAAGAGGAAGTGGTAGAAAACTTATTTTAAAAAGTAATGATGGAAAACTTCCCTAATTTGATGAGAAATAAAAATCACATAAATCAAGAAAACATAGAGAGTGCCAATCAAGAGGAACCTAAAGAGGCCCACGTCAAGACACATCATAATAAAAATGGAAAAATTCTAACACAAAGAGAGAATCTTAAAGGAAGCAAGGGAGATAAAGGAAATAACATACATAGGAGCCCCAATAAGGTTAGCAACTGACTTCTCAATGGAGAGCTGGCTTCTCCAAGCCAGAAGAGAATGGCAAGAAATATTCCAGGTAATGAGAACCAGAGGACTACAACCAAGTCTACATTATCCGGTAAGGCTCTCAATCAAGATAGAAGGCCAAATAAAGAGCTTTCCAGACCAAAAAAAAAGGGGGGGTCTAAAAGAATACACCTCCACCAAATCAGCTCTGCAAGAAATGCTAAAGGAAATGCTTTAAGGAAAGGAAGGAAGAGAGAGAGAGCAAGGAACACATGTATGAAAATAACGATGAATAAAGTACCTATCGATAACAACCTTAAACATAAGTGAATTAAAAGCTCCAATTAAAAAACATAGAATAGCTGACTGGAAAAGAAAGCATGACCCACACATATGCTACCTACAAGAGAACCACCTCAGGAAAAAAGACCTACACAGATTGAAAGTAAAGGGATGGAAACAAATTTTCCAAGCGAATAGATAGGGGAAAAAAGTCTGGGTACTAATACTCATATCAGACAATACAGACTTCAAAAAATGGGCCATAAAGAGAAACCCAAAAGGTCACTTCATAATACTCAAGGAAAGAATCCAACAAGAAGACATAAACATTATAAGTATATATGCATCCAAGGTAGCAGCACCCAAATACATAAAGAAAACCTTACAGGACTTCAAGAAAGATATTGACAGCAACGCAATTATAGGAGGGGATTTTAACACCCCACTGTCAAAAATGGAGAGATCTTCCAAACAAAATATCAACAAAGATATTGTGGCATTGAAGAAAGCCCTAGATGAAATGGACTTAAATGATTATATATATAACTTAACTGATTAGAGAGAGAGAGAGAGAGAGAGAGAGAGAGAGAGCTCTTCAACCCAAAGAAGCAAAATACACACTCTTCTCAAATGTACATGGAATATTTTCAAAGACAGACCACATGATAGGACACAAAACAAGCCCCAACAAATTCAAGAAAATTGAAATTATATCAGGCATTTTCTCCAACCACAAGGGACTGAAACTAGAAACCAATTGCAAGGGAAAAAACCTAAATACTCAAAATCATGGAGATTGAATAGCATGCTATTAAACAAGGAATGGGTCAAAATGAAATTAGAGAAGGAATCCAAAAGTTTCTGGAAACAAATGAAAATGAACTTACAACAACCCAAAACTTACGGGGCACAGTGAAGGCAGTCCTGAGAGGAAGTTCATAGAGATACAGGCCTACCTACAAAAGACAGAAATATTTCAAACAAACAACCTAACCCTATGCCTACAAGAACTTGGGGAACAACAACAAAGACATCCCAGAGCAAGTAGAAGGAAGGAAATAACCAAGATCAGAGCAGAATTAAATGACACAGAAAT
Source organism: Carollia perspicillata (assembly GCA_004027735.1). NCBI lineage: Eukaryota > Metazoa > Chordata > Mammalia > Chiroptera > Phyllostomidae > Carollia > Carollia perspicillata. The sequence continues at coordinate 33,131 of PVKM010005610.1, forward strand.
TAAAAGCACAATTCTAAGTATCAATGAATCCAGGAACTGGTTCTACAAAAAGATAAAGAAAATGGACAAGCCTTTAAGCAGGCTCATCAAGAAAAAAAGAGAGAGGACCCAAATACTCACAATCAGAAATGAAAGAGGAGAGATTACAACTGAGACCACAAAAATACAAAGGATTGTAATAAATTACTATGAGGAGCTGTATGCCAAGTTATTTGAAAACCTAGGTGAAATGGACAAATTTCTAGAAAAAATATAATCTTCCAAAACTTAATAAAGAAGCAGAAAGCTTGAACAGACAAATAACAGCTGATGAAATTGGAACAGTAATTAATGTGCTTCTAATGCACAAAATCCCTGGACTAGACAGTTTTACAGGAAAACTTTATGAAGAATTTAAGGGAGAGCTAACCACTATCCTCCACAGATTATTCCAAAAAATTGCAAGAAGGTGGAAGTCTCCCAAGCTCTCTTTATGAAGCCAGAATCATCCTAATAGCAAAAAGAGAGAAAGTAATAACAAACAAAGAAAACTTCAGGCCTATATCGCTGATGGACACAGATGGTAAACTCCTTAACAAAATACTGGCAAACTCCATCCAGTAATACATTAAAAAGATCATACACCATGACCAAGGGGGATGCATCCCAGGGATGCAAGGATGCAGCAATATTAACAAATCAATAAACATAATATGCCACATAAATGAAACAAACGTCAAAAATCACACGATCATAACAATAGGTTTAGAAAATGCATTTGATAAAGTACAGCACCCATTTATGACAAAAACACTCAGCCAAGTGGGAATAGAGGGAGCATTCCTCAAGCTAATAAAGGCCATATATGATAGATCTACAGACAACATCATACTCAATGGACAGATACTTAGACCATTCCCACTAAGATCAGAAACAAAACAAGGATGCCTCCTTTAAACACTCCTATTCAACATAGTACTGGATGTCCTCACCACAGCAATCAGATAAGAAAAAGAAATAAAAGGCATACAAATTGGAAAGGAGGAAGTAAAACTGTCATTGTTTGCAGATGACATGATAGTTTACACAGATAATTCTATACAGTCCACCAAAAAATACTCGACCTAATTAATGAGTTTGGCAAAACAGCCGATACAAAGTGAATACTCAGAAATCAAAGGCATTATTGTACACCAAAAATGAAATATCAGAAACAGAGTTCAGGAAGAAAATTTCATTTGATATAGCAACAAGAAAAATAGTACCTAGGTATAAATCTAACTGAGGACATAAAAGACTTTTATTTAGAAAACTATACAATACTGAAAAAAGAAATTAAGAAGACACAACCAAATAGAAGCATGTACCACGGTCATGGATTGGAAGAATTAACATTATCAAAATGGCCATACTACTCAAAGCAATTTATAGATTCAATAGGATCCCTATTAAAATACCAATGACATATTTCACAGATATATAAGAAACAGTTCAGAAATTTATAAGGAGCCATAAAATACTCAAAATAGCTGTAGGGATTTTGAGAAAAAAGAGCAAAGCATGAGGAATCACAATACCTGATATCAAACTATATTACAAGGCCAGTGGAATAAAAACAACCTGGTACTGGCATAAAAACAGGCACAAAGACCAATGGAACAGAACAGGTAATACAGAAATAAACCCAAGTCTCTATGATCAATTAACATTTGCCATAGGAAAAGAAGTATAAATTGGAATAAAAATGACTTATTCAACAAATTGTGTTGGGGCTTCTGGACAGCTCCTTGAAAAAAAATGAATCTCGATCACCAACTTACACCATATACAAAAATAAATTCAAGGTGGGTAAAAGACTTAAATATAAGTCATGACACCATAATAATCCTAGAGGAAAGCATCAGCAGGAAAATCTCAGACATTCCATGCAGCAACATCTTCACTGATATATCCCTTAAAGCAAGGGACATAAAGGAAAGAAAAAACAAATGGGCCCTCCTCAAATTATAAGGTTTCTGCATGGCTAAAGAAAACAGCATTTAAATGAAAAAACAACCAACTCTTTGGGAAAACGTATTTGCCCATGATACCTCAGATATGGGTTTGATCTCCAAAATATATAAAGAACTCACAGGAAGGACTTCACTCCAGGAATTAAAAAAATTAAAAAATGGGCAAAAGACTTGAATAGACACTTCTCCAAGAAGGATGTACAGAGGGCCTAGAGACATAGGAAAAGGTTATCAGCATCACTAGGCATTAGAAAGATGCAATTAAAACCACAATGAAGTACCAACTCACACCCATCAGAATGACCATCAAAAACAAATCAAAAAACAGGTGTTGGAGAGGATGTTCAGAAAAGGGCACCCTAGTGCACTGTTTGTGGTAATGCAGACTGGTGCAGCCACTGTGGAAAACAATATGGAATTTCCTCAGAAAATTAAAAATGGAACTGCCTTTTGACCCAGCAATTCCTCTGCTAGGACAATATCCTAAGAGCCCTGAAACACCAATCCAAAATAACCTATGCACCCCAATGTTCATAGCAGCACAATTCACAATAGCAAAGTGCTGGAAGCAATCTAAGTGTCCATCAGCAAATTAGTAGATCAAAAAACTATGGTACATTTACACAATGGATTTCTAGGCAGCAGAGAGAGATGGAGCTTATACCCTTTGCAACAGAATGGATGAAACTGGAGAGCATTATGCTAAGTGAAATAAGCCAGGTGGTGAGGCAAAAATACCATATGATCTCACCTTTAACTGGAACATAATCAAGAACTGAAAAATGCAAATAAAATATAATCAGAGACATTAAATTTATTAACAATCTAACAATATCCAGAGGGGAGTGGGGAGCAGACAGAGGGAAGAAGGGTTTTCAGGAACTACTATAAAAGACACACAGACAAAACCAAGGGGTAGAGTGAAAGCAAGGAAGGGAGGTGTGTTTGTCTGGGGTGCGGGGGAGTGGTGGGGAGGAAATGCAAGCAACTGTAATTGAACAACTATAAAATAATTTGAAAAACATGATGAAAATACTGAATATGGTAAGAAGCTGCAAAGAAAAAACAAAGGTGGATAGGATCAATGGTGCGAAGTGGGGATGGATGCGATGGTGGGGGGCGTGAGTAGGGAAAAATAGTGACACTGTACTTGAACAACAATAAAAAATGTAAAAAAAAAAAAAAAGAGTTTCTGTGTGACACTTAATGCTGCATCACAAAGCCCTGGGGGTCTGTTCTCCATGTACTTATTCTCCCTCCTCAAAGATCATGAAGTCTCTCTTACTCAGGGCTTGCCACAGCCTGCTAGAGTCTCTGACAGTTTTAAATAAATTTTCTTTCTGGATCTCTCCCAGATGGCACTGGGAACAGTCTCACCATGATAGTATAACACAGGGCAGTGGTGAGGTGCTCTCCTTGCTTCCGCTAGTGATTCTCAGTCTTTGGTGGTCTTAGGTTCTGCCATGTAGTTGCTGCTATCAGCACCTCCCTGGATGTCTTTCACCAACACCCAAGCTCACTGCTTCTGAGCTGATCCACAGCCACCCTGAATCTGTACAGACAAAAATGGTGGATTGGGCAGTGGTATTGGCAGTTACTCCACTAGGAGAGCCCAGGCCACCTACTCACAAGTGCCCTGCAGGTGGACTGGCTCTTTCCCACTCATGCGTACTCCCTGAACCCTTGTCCATGTAAGTACTCATTCACACATGGTTTCACTCATTCTGTGCTGCGCTTTTGAGTTGATTGCTCTGTGATTTAGCTGCAAGGCTGGTCTGTATCTGGGACCAAGTGGTTCAAGCTTCCAGCTACTCTGCACCATCTTGGATCCTCCTCTATTTTAATTTTGAGGGACATTTGAACAAGTTAGTTTTTCACAATGGGTATTTGTGAAACATCTGCAGTTTTTCACTTTTTGGCCAAAAGTACACAGAACTTTTTTAAACGTGCAAGAAAATTGTAATTTGTTGAATTTATAAACATGGTTTATAAACCATGGTATTCCATTTAGTTGGCTGGGTTATTTTAAAATGTGGCTATAGCAGGAACAAAAATATCTATGTAGGTAGAGCCCAATATTGTGAATATCTGAACTAGTCTACCTCAAGTAAGTTAATAATCTTCACCAAACTGTTTTTTCAAAAAAAATTACAAAGTGTATTTTTGGAAGCAAAACACTTTAAAGTTTCCAATTTTCAGTAAAAAATAAAAATAGTGTTAATTTAGTGAAATATTATCAAATATCTACCAAAAGACATGCATTTTAGGTTACTTTTACTTGAGGCTTACAAAAAATGACAAACAGCCCTTTCTTACTAAACATGTATTATTTAATAAGAAGAAAAGGGCCCCTGGTTCAATTCCCAGTCAGGGCACATGTTTGGGTTGAGGGCCAGGTACCCAATAGCAGGTGTGTGAGAGGCAACCACAAATTGATGTTTCCCTCTCTTTCTCCTTCCCTTCTCTCTAAAAATAAGTGGATAAAATCTTTAAATAATAAAAAAATGTACTTATTTAACAGGAGGAAATAAGGAGGGCATTAGTAGTTGAAAGACTAGTACAGGATAGCATGTCACAAGTGCTTTAAAGTAAATATATTGCACCTTGGCTGGTATAGCTCTGTGGATTGAGTGTCAGCCTCAATCTACAAAGAGTCACCAATTCAATTCCCAGTCTAGGGCACATGCGTGGGTTGCAGGCCAGGTCCCAGTACAGGGCATGTGAGAGGTAACCACATATTGATGTTTCTCTACCTCTCTTTCTCTCTCCCTTTTCCCTCTATAAAAATAAAAAAAATGTAAAATCTCAAAAAATAAAGTAAATATATTGCATCTGGGGAGGAGAGAGTACATCTCAAAGGAAAAGAAGGGTCAGGGAAAGCACAATGGTGGAAAGATTTCATTTAAGATGGTCCTTAAAATGTAGAGAGAGTTTAAAGAAAATAGAATTATTTCTAAGTATTAGTCCTTATAAGTCAGGATTACATTTTTAAGTGATAAAAACTGAATAAAAGCTTAAAATACAAAACAACAATGTATTTGCTCCTATTATTATAAGGTCTGTGAGTATAACACTAGTTTTACTCATTACAAAAACTCCGGGAACCAGAGTACGATGTCATACTACCTTGATATATTATCCGTGCTTTTGTTTATATTAGCATTATTTTCAGTCAGGTGTCCCTGGCAGCTTTAGATTTACATCATTAGAGTTTTCAACTTCCAGAAGAAAAGAAGGATGAAACTCTTAACCATTCCTGTGTAAGTATCAGGACGAAATTTTATTTATTTAAATTAGACTTTGGAATTATATTTGAATAAATAACTGTGATCAGAAGAATATAATGCTCTGATTGCTACACATATGTTATATCTTAAACTCTGGGGCTGCAATTAGAGGTAGTAATATTATCACTTTAAAATGATAGAATATTAATTGCCTAAAATAAACTGGATACTTAGTAAAATAATAGTCTCTACATATTGTACTATTGGGTGAGTTGATTAACATACCTAAAATTCAATATCCTCATCTAAACAAAGAAAATAATGTAACTAACATAAAGTTATTATAAGGATAAAATGTCCTGTTGTGTATAATGCATAAGGTGCTTAGTATGTTTTATAAATGCCAGTCTCTTTTCCCTAGGCAGTCTAAGATTCTGATGTGGCCTAATGTCACTGTTGACAAAGATACACACAAACTCACATTCACACCCATACAAATATAATCATGCACACAGATTCCCCTAGATGATATGATGATAAGTGAAGATAGTTTTATAAATCTCAGGGGTTTTACCTAAGGTAATTTTTTAGTTATTATCATCACACTCAATCAAATAGAGGCAAAATTGGTGATCTGAGTCTCAAAAATCTCAGCTTTAGAAAGCGCTATTCATTTAATAGTGAAAAACAAAAAATAGCAATTCTCAAATTACTCTTAAAATTTAAATTGATTCTATAAAAATAGCTTAGTCTGCTATGATTGGAGGCCATTCTATTTTAACCTATAATGTGGAAGCTATGGAAGGACACATTAAGCCTGAGAATCTCTGTGTATTTAGGTGCTAAAGGGAGGAAAATAGGGTACTGAATTTATTTAGAAAGAGATAGACAAAAATGTTCTATTACTTGCCCTACCACCTTTTCAGCCACACTTCCACCTCTGGAAACCACTATTCTCTCTTCCATCTCTATAATATTGTTTATTTAAAAAAAGGTTATAAAATTGAATATTTGAGGTCTATCCGAGTTGCTACAGGTGTCAATAAATTGTTTCTTTTTATTGCAAGGTAGTAGCCCATGGTATGATTGTGCCACATTTTGATTATTTGTTTATTGTAGGTCATATTGGTCATTTCTGGGTTTTTTTTTTTTTGGGGGGGAAGGTTCTTATGAATAAAACTGCTATGAGCATTCTCATATAAGTTTATGTGAGAACATATGTTTTGATTTCTCTAGGGTAACTGCCCAGGAATACATTTGTTGAGTGTATAACAGTTGCATATTTAATGTTTTAAGAAACTGTCAAACTATTTTTCAGAATGACTGTACCATTTTACATTTCCACTACCAATGTTTAATCCAATTTCTCTGTATCGTTTCCAGTATTTGGTAATATCACTAATTTTTATTGTGGATATTCTGAGAGGTGTACAGTGATACCACTGTGGTTTTAATATGCATTTCCCTAATGGCTAATGATGTTGAAAATCATGTGCGTATGTGACATCTTTATATCTTTTTCAGTAAAATAATTTTCAGACATTTTGCCCAATTTCTAATTGAATTATTATTATTATTATTGTTGTTGTTGTTATTAAATTGTTTACTGTGGACTACAGACAGAGCATTATGCATTCCAGATGAGTCATTTATCATTTGTCACACATGTGGTTTGCAAATATATTTTCTAGTCTATAACTTCTCATTCATACTATTAACAAGGTTTTTAAAAAAAAACTATAAAAATCTAATTTATCTAAGATGTCTTCACCTTCAATTAGATACCAAATATTTTCTCTTTCTTTTAAAATTTTGTATACTTTTAGATATTACATTTAAGTTAATCATCTATTTTGAGTTAATTTTTCTGTAAGATATGAGGCTTAGGTAAATGTTTATTTTTATGCCCATGGATGTCAAATTCTTCTAGAACCATTGTTGAGAAAGATTTCTTTCTCTATTAAATTATTTTTGCACCATTGTCAAAAAAATTAGCTGGAAGTATTTTTGTGTGATTGTACTTCATTTTTTTAAAGATATTATTTACTTACTTTAGAGAAGGGAACAGAAGGAGAAAGAGAGGAAAAGAAACATCAATATGTTGTTGCTTCTTGGGCATCCCCTACTGGGGACCTGGCCCACACCCCAGGCAGATGCTCCAACTGGGCATTAAAAGGGCGACCCTTTGGTTCACAAGCCAGCACTCAATCCACTCAACCTCACCAGCTAGGGTCATGTGCTGTCCCTCTTTATCTTTAGAAATTTCCTTTGTTTTGAAGTCTATGTTATAAAATTCACATAGTTACTCCTGCTTTTAAGTCAATGTTATCAAAACATTGATTTAAGTCTCAGAAGTTTTATAAGTTTTTATTTTTTTACTTTCAAACTACTTATGTTGTTATGTTTCAAATGAGTTTCTTGTACACAATAAAGAGTTTTCATGTTGTTGGGGGGGGTGGTGGTATTTTTTTTTTCCATTACTATTTATCCCACTTACACACTCTTCCATCTCAAATCACCCCCTCCCCTCGAGGGGTATGATCACCACATTTTTGCATGTATCCATGAGTCCTTTTTCTTTTTTGCCTGCTACTCTGCCAATCTTTTTTCATTCTACATTTAAGTTGTTTGCTTTTAAAGTAGATATCTATATATTTGGGGTGAATTCTGACATTTTGTTATGCACTCTTTGATTTCTCTCTTTCATATTCCTGCTTCTTTTTCTTACCTTTTTGTGGATTACTTGAATAATTTTTAAAATTCCACCTTAATTTATTTATACTGTTTTTCAGGATATTATTGTATTTAACTTGGTTAGTGGTTGCTCTAGGTAATTATGTATAACTTAGCTTATCCTATTAATACTGAAACTTGGCAACCTAAAGTAAAAACATTAAAACATGACTTCTTTTTTTAAGGTATATTTTATTGTCCTGGCTGGTGTGGCTCAGTAGAATGAGTGCCAGCCTGTAAGCCAAAGGGTCACTGGTTCGTTTCCAAGTTAGGACACATGCCTGGGTTGCGAGTCGGGTTCCCAGTAGGGGGACCATGAGAGACAACCACATACTGATGTCTCTCTTCCTCTTTTCTTCTCTCCATTACCCTCTGTAAAAAATAAATAAATAAATAAAATCTAAAAAAAAGTATACTTTACTGATTTTGCTGTTACAGTTGTCTCATTTTATCTCTGCTTTATTCCCCTTTGCCCTGCACCACCCCACCAACATCCCCACCCCGTTAGTTCATGTTTATGTTGCCATATCAGCTCTTTGGCTTCTTCATTTCCTGTACCATTCTTAACCTCCCCCTATCTATTTTGTGCCTACATATTATGATTTTTATTCCCCATACCCTTTTTCCATAATCCCTTCTCTCCCTCCCTGCTGATAACCCTCCAAGTGATCTCTATTTCTATAATTCTATTTCTGTTCTCATTGTTTGCTTAGTTTGTTTTTGTTTTTAGATTCAGTTGTTGATAGTTCTGAGTTTGTCATTTTACTGTTCATAGTTTTGATCATCATTCTTTTCTTAGATAAGTCCTTTTAACATTTCATATAATAAGGGCTTGATGATGATGAACTACTTTAAATTTACCTTGTCTTTGAAGCACTTTATCTGGATAGCTTTGCTGGACAGAGTAATCTTGGAAGTAGATCCTTGCCCTTCATGACTTTGAATACTTATTTCCACCCCTCCTTGGCTGCAAGGTTTCTCTTGAGGAATCAGCTGATAGACTTATGGGCACTCCTTTGTAGGTAACTCTTTCCTTTTCTCTTGCTGCTTTTAAGATTCTCTACTTATATTTAATCTTGGGTAATGTAATTATGATGTGCCTTAGTGTGTGATTCATTGGGTTTAACTTCTTTGGGACTCTCTGAGCTTCTTGGACTTTCCAGAAGTCTATTTTCTTTGTGATATTGGAGAAGTTCTCCCTTATTTTTTCAAATAAGTTTTCAATTCTTTGCTCTTCCTCTTCTCCTTCTGGCACCCCTATGATGTGGATGTCAGAACGTTTATAGTTGTCCTGCATGTTCTTATGCCTTTCCTCATTTTTGAGTTCTTATTTCTTCATTCAGTTCTGGTTGAATGTTTATTTCTTCCTTCTGCTCAAAATCACTGATTTGAGCCCTGGTTTCCTTCCCTTCACTCTTGATTGCCTGTATAGCTTTCTTCACTTCACTTGCATAGCTTTCACTGTTTCCTCTATTTTGTGACCATCCTCAACCATTTTTGTGAGCATCCTGATTACCAGTGTTTTGAACTCTGCATCTGATAGGTTGACTATCTCTTTACTGCTTAGTTCTATTTTTTGAGTTTTGATCTGGTCTTTAATTTGGACCATATTTCTTTCCCTTGGCACTCCTGTTCCATTGTAAGGGGTAGAACTTTAGGTATTCACCAGAGTAAGACAACCCATGTCTCTGAGTTGTGACACTGTATGTGAGGGATGGGCCAGAGAAGGAACAATGTTGCTTGCTTGGCTTTCTCAGGATTTCGGTCAATTTTCTCCACTACCCACAAGAAAATTGGGTCCTTCTGGTGCTGATTCCCAGGTAGGTGAGTTTGTGTATGATCTAGGACCCTGTGAGTTTCTTCAGTCAACTTTCTTGTGAGGCTGGGAGTTTCAGTTCTGCAACACCCACAGATTTTTACAGCCAGGGGTTTTAAGGCTTTCTTTTCCCATGCTGGATCCCTGGGTTGTGCACTCTGTCTCACTACAAAATTATTCCTCCCAATTTATCTTCACACAAATATAGGACCACAAGGTCTGCTAGCTGCTACATTGCCTGACTGGTTCTCCAGCCACTGCCTTGCCATGTGTCCTCTCTGCCAGTGCTTCCCATCTCCATTCCTCCTACCAGTCTGGCTGATTGTTCTTTTCTCAATTCCTTGGTGGTCAGACTTCAATACAGTTTGATTTTCTGACAGTTCCGGTTTTTTTTTTTTTATTTTAAATTTGTTGTTGTCCATCTTTTGGCTGCACACAGAGGCAAATTGTGTCTACCTACACCTCCATCTTGGCAAAAAGCATGATTTCTTACAGTCTCTTTGTCCTTTCCCACCTTTGCTGGCATCAATTGCTATGCAGATTGGGCCCACAACTGCCACCAAGTTTGGATGTCCTAATTAAGGTTCTATAATTTTTTCTTTTTCCTAAATATTGGCCATAAGAAGCAGTTTTTTGTCTATGTCTGTTGGCCATTCTGCTTTGTAGTTCCCTGTGATGTTCAGTTTGAAATAATAGGAGAGAAAAATAAAAACCAAGGTACTCACCGCCATACCATGTCTCAAATTCTGAGGTAGCTAGGTAGTTCACCTCTTCCTCCCATCTTTCAGTGACCTTTAATGATTTTCTGTTGAATTATTTTTAATTTACTTAATATAAGATCTGAAATGAAAAGACTGCATTGCCTTGTTCAACCTCAGCTGGGAAGGTACAATTTGGATGACTCAAACATTTTACTACGTTGCACATGAGTATAACCACAAATGATTTGAAAGTGTTATGTGCATTGTTTTTGGAAATACAAATAAATTTAGCGTAGGTAAATTTTGCAAATGCAGAATCTTTGAATAATGAGAACAAACCACATATAGCTAGTATTAGGTTTAGAGTTAGAATTCTGTATATGATATATTCATGCATATTTTATATTTATATATATTAAACTTTGCAATATAGTGTCTTTAATAATGTCTAGTCTGTATTCACCTATACTGACCCACATATTACCCTTTATGTCATCCTATGTTTCTTTCTACGTTTCTGTCTTTTTATTTTTTAATTATATTTTATTGATTATGCTATTATAGTTGCCCCAGTTTTGTACTGCTCCACCCACCCCCACTTCCCCTCTTTATGGGATCATTTTCCTTCTTTAAAAACTTTTTTATTTAGTAAGATTCTAGTTATTTTTGTCTGAAAATGTATTTATGTCATCTTGATTTTTTAGTAAGATTATAAGTTATCAGTATTTTTTCAGGACTTTATGCATGCAATTCTATTATCTTACAATTTCCCTTGTGTCTGTAGCGAAGTTTTATTTCTCCTTGAAAAAATGTGTCTTTTACTTTCATTGCTTTTAATATTTTTCTTTTTATCATTGACTTTCAATAGGCTTACTATGATAAATCTATGTACAGTTTTATGTTAAATTATCTTGTTTGGTGTTTAAAGGCTTTTTTGAATCTGTGGCCTGCAATCTTTAATCTATTGTTTGTTCTACCTTTATTAAGATGTAATTGACATGTAAGATATCTAAGTTTAAGTTTAAGATATACAATGTGATTTTACACACACATATAACACTAGGTACACTTCCATTACCTCACATATTTACACTTTTTGTGTGTGATTACATTTAGAATCTATTCTCTTAGCAACTCACATATATAACACAGCACCCTTAATTATTGTCAGTATACTGTACATAAGACCCACAGAATGTATTCGTTCTAAAACTGGAAATGGAAAAAAGTAAGCTTTCCCTCTTTTTCTTCAATTTATTTTGAAAAATTATTGGTCCTAATTCCTTTCTCTCTCTCTTGCTTTCTTCTTCTGTTTCTTGGACAGTAGTTATGCATACATTAAATATTTCCAATTGTTTTATATGTCTCTTGTGGTTTCTTCTGAATTTCTTAACTTTTAAATATTTTATTTATTTATTTTTAGAAATGGGGGGAGGGAAGGAGAAAAAGAGGGAGAGAAACATCAATGTGTGGCTGCCTCTCATGCACCTGCTAATGGGGAACTGGCACCTTAGATATGTGACCTGACTGGGAATCGAACTGGTGACCCATTGGTTCCCAGGCCGGCATTCAATCCATTGAGCCACACAAGCCAGGTCTTCTGTATTTCTTATGCTTTTTTTTCTCTCTGTGTCTTTCAGTCCATATATTCTTAAAAATTATTTTCTAGTTCACCAATGGTCTCTGCTGTTGTACCCAATCTGTTGTTATACTTTGTTTTTCATTATTTCATTTTTCTATTTGAGAATTTCTACTTTATTTTTTAATTTTACTTTTCTGGTGAAATTCTTCCTTTTGTTATCTATTGCCTTGAAAATACAAATTGATTATTTCATATTCTACCTGATAACTCTAACAGCTTAGTCATTTGTGAATCTATTCGTATTATCTATTTTTGATCCTATTTTTGTCATGTCTGTTTTGTTTTAGTTTTGAACACTAGACAGTGTGATACAAATATTTGAAGCTTTGTATACTATTCTTTCCCTTCAAAGATGGTTTCCCTTATCCTCTGATAAGCATATTAAATAATAAGAGACCGTCTTCGTCCAATCAGGGACTAAGATTACTGGAGTTTTGGTGGTTCAGTTTTCTAAGGCTTCCTCTAACCCTGGTTCATTTCTACTTCTACCGCTACTCAGTGGGATCTCTATGAGATTCCAGTGAGATGCTGGTGTTTCAATGGGCCATTTCCTCTTTGGTGGGTGGCAAACTGAAAAAATATATATTTTAGTTGTTGTTCAAGTACAGTTTTCTGTCTTTTACTCCCATCCCAGTCCAGCACACCTGTGCTCCTCACATCCCTCCCATTTTCACCCCCCTTAGTTTTTGTCCGTGTGTCCTTTATATTTGTTCCTGTGATCCCTCCCCCTTTTCCCCTGAAATTCCCTCCTGTCTCCTCTTTGGTTACTGTCAGCCTGTTTTCTATTTCAATGTCTTTGGTTATATTATCTGGTTATATTGCTTGCTTTTTTGTTTTGTTGTTTAGGTTACTGTTAAAGGTGAGATCATATGGCATTTGTCTCTCACCACCTAGCTTACTTCACTTAGCATAATGCTTTCCAGTTCCATCCATGCTTTCACAAATGGTAGGAGCTCTTTCTTTCTTTCTGCTGCATAGAATTCCATTGTGTAAATGTATCATAGTTTTGAGCCATCCACTTACTGATGGGTACCTAGATTGCTTCCAGGACTTGGCTATTGTGAATTGTGCTGCTATGAATACTGGGGTACATAGGTTCTTTTGGATTGATGTTTCTGGGTTCTTAGGGTATAATCCTAGCAGTGGAATTGCCAGGTCAAAAGGCACATCCATTTTCAGTTTTCTGAGATAATCCCATGATGTTTTCCATAGTGGTTGTACCAGTTGCAATCCCACCAACAGTGTACTAGCGTCCCCTTTTCTCCACATCATCTCCAACATTTGTTGTTTGTTGCTTTGTTTATGATGGCAATTTTGACCATTGTGAGTGGTATCTCATTGTAGTTTTAATTTGCATCTGTCTGATAGCTAGTGATATTGAGCATCTTTTCATGTGTTTCTTGATCCTCTGTATGCCCTCCTTGGAGGAGTGTCTGTTCAAGTCCTTTGCCCATTTTAGAGTTACATTGCTTGTGCTCTTGGAATCAAGTTGTGTTAGTTCTTTATATATTTGGGGGATTAAACCCTTGTCTGATGCATCATTGGCAAATATGTTTTCCCATATAGTTGGTTCACCTTTTACTTTGATGCTGTTTTCTTTCGCCATGCATAAGCTTTTTATTTCGATGAAATCCCATTTGTTTATTTTTTTTCCTTTATGTCCCTTGTTTCAGGGGACATATCAGTAAAAATGTTGCTGCATGAAAGATCTGAGATTTCCCTTACTATGTTCTCCTCTATGGCTTCAATGGTGTTCCAGCTTATATTTAAGTCTTTTAACCACCTTGAATATATTTTTGTGTATGGTGTAATTTGGTGCTAGAGTTTCTTTCTTTTTTTTTTTTATTTTCATGTAGCTGTCCAGTTCTCCCATCACCATTTGTTGAAGATGCTATCTTTATTCCATTTTATGTTGCTGCCCCCTTTGTTGAATATTAATTGACCATAGAGACTTGGGTTTATTTCTGGGTTCTCTATTCTTTTCCACTGGGCTATGTATCTGTTTTCATGCCAGTACAAGGCTGTTTTGGTAACAGTGGCCTTACAATACAGTTTAGTATCAGGTATTGTGATCCCTCCTACTTTGCTCTTCTTTTTCAAAAGTGCAGCAGCTATTCAGGGTCATCTATGGTTCCATATAAATTTTTGAAGTGTTTCCTCTATGTCTGTGAAATAAGCCATTGG